>VWZD01001400.1:179814-291446 GCA_013396695.1 Sakesphorus luctuosus | reverse complement strand
CGTCAGCGCGGCCGCCGCACCTGAGGGCGCCGTTGCGCAAACAGCGTAGGCGCGAGCGCGCGGCTGAGGGCGGGCAGGTGTGTGAGGGCAGGGCCAGCCCCGGGCATGGCAGGGCAGGGACAGGACCCGCCCCGGGGACACCGGGTACGGCTGGGCAGGGACAGGACCCGCCCGGGGGCATCGGGCACGGCCGGACCTGCCAACAGCGGCGGTGCCTCGGCGGAGCGGCCTCGGGGCAGCGCTGAGGGGCCGCAGGGCCGCGGCCCCGCATGGCCTGGCCCGACCCGGGGGGCTCTGCACCCGCAGCCGAGCCCACGGCAGTAGGGGAAGGGCAGAGGCCGAGCCCAGCCCACGGATAGCGTTTCCGTGAGAGCGAGACCGGTCCCCGTGCCATCCCCACGGTTGTGTCTGGGCGGGGACGGCGAAGGCAGCCCCGGAGGGTGCTGTGCGCTCATCCCCGGCCTTCTCTCCGAGGCTCCAGGAGCTCTCGGCTCCCTGCGGTGGCGCTTCCCAGGCCCAGAAGGTGCCTGTTCCAGGGCAGACCTGCAGGGAGGCCAAGAGCACCCAGCACTGCTGTTCATCAGACTCCAGAGAGGCCCTGACACCGCACAACCTTTAGGTACGAGGAGAGAGGTCGAGTCTGGTGTGTTATTTCTTCTTTGGGTGTATATTCTATAGAACCTTTATGGAACATCATATTCCTTCAGCATTCCAAGTGCTCCAACACTCAAATGGCCAATATACTCAAATGATGCCTCAGAATTCCTGCCAGGTTTTCTGGGTTAAGAGCCTTTTCAAACTCAGCTCTCAGCATACACACCAGTTGTATTTGATATCACATTTTACACTTTTCAAGACTGATTCTATCCAGGCTGTGAAGATGAAAGACTGCTGACTGGGGAGCTCTGCCCCAAAATAATGAGTACACAACGTGCAGTGCTGAGGCAGCCTGGGAGGGAACTTTGGCCAAAGGCTGCAGGATCAGGAGATTGGTGGTGCTGAAGTGAAACAGTAACTGTCAATCAAAGGAGTGATTTCAGCATTACAGTGGAAGCCAAAGCACGTGTGCATTAATAACTTCACAGGCAGTAAGAGGTCCAGCTTGTTCCAATTAAACTTCTATTTTGTGTCCTCCTTTGCAAGCCTGTGGCTGAAGTGTCACCCTGGTTGTGAACAGACACAGCTCTGCCTTTGTAACAGACTTTTATCTCATCATGTTTGAGGACTGAAAGGAGAAACAAATATGAGGAATATCAGTTACTGCTTTCATGTCTCGAATGGAGAGATTTCAAAGCAGTGAATGAGTTTAGCCAAAATCTCCTGTGTGACCTTAAAATATTAGTGTGGGCCTTGAAAAGAGACAGAAGATAATGGCTGGAAATGAAGGACTGGTCCAAGGACTTCACGTAAGAATGTGTCTATTTGGAATTAATTACAGCAAACAGAGGCCCAGCACAAATACAGCCCTCAGAAAGGCAGCTGGGGGATGGTGGGCTGGGAAGGTGGGAAATGGGAGGTTGGGCAGTGCAGCTGGAAATGGAGTGAGGAGGGAAAACCTGCAGGAGATGGCACCTCAGGTTGTGGAGTTACTGCAGAGGTAGAAGAAAGATGTTTTCAGCTGTGGTCTGAGTGAAAACTTGAGTTTTTCTGTTGAGTTCTCCCTTGGGCTAATGATTTGCCAAGGGCAAAAACACAGAGGAAAGGGGATTGATGGATTAATTTAGAATACAGGGGATTGGAAGAGCTTTGGTGCTGCAGTACAAGGATATAAATTTAACAAGGAAAAGAACATCTGAGGTTTGGGAAAAAAGTTAACATCTGTCTTTAGGCTTCATGGAACAAAAAAGAAAGAAAATTGAATTTGTAGCTCTAAGTAAAGTCAATAGGAAATGGGGATTGAATTGTACCAAAAGATACATGGAATTAGAGTTACCTTGGTGAACACTGAAGTAATTAGCAATAATTATATTCATTCTTGGCACAGAAAGAATTATTTTTTAAAATACATAATGATGGAAATAATGTGTGTTTCCTGTAAGTTTTTTCATGGAGATAGTTAAGACATTGTGATGTATTCTTGAGTGTTACCTGCATCCCTCAGACAGGTGAGGGAATCCCAGAGGCTGGAGGGGTGAGAGTGTGGAAAGGGAATTCGTGGTTAAATTCTGAACAGTGCCTTCTCCTGTCTCTTTGTGTCTCTTCACTGGCCAGATTAGGTCAGGATGGTCTGATTTAAGTACTGTAACAAATGTGTACAGTGGAATAAACCAGATCTGAGATGTCAGTGCAGAGGCTGCTGTGGTGGCTGAAGACTGACTATTATCTCACTGATGTTTACCCACACATTCAGTGTAGAATTGTGTGGTAAAAAACACTTCTTTTCCTGGACTGATTTTCCTGCTTGTGGATCTCAGACCTGATTGTGCTGTATTTGATAAATGTGGTGAAGAATTATTATTACCAACAATAAATCAAAAGCAGAGGCAAGGCAGGAGCTGGTGCAAGTGCCCAGCATGAGAAAGCAGCGTTGCTGGGGAGCCAGGGACCCCAGGGAAGCAGAGGGGCCCCTCCCAGGG
The DNA here is from genome assembly GCA_013396695.1 of Sakesphorus luctuosus. Classification (NCBI taxonomy): domain Eukaryota; kingdom Metazoa; phylum Chordata; class Aves; order Passeriformes; family Thamnophilidae; genus Sakesphorus; species Sakesphorus luctuosus. Next base: position 288,870 of record VWZD01001400.1, on the reverse strand, counting down.
AGTTGGGGCAGGTACCAGTGAGGCAGGACGGGCACTGCAGTGTCAGCCACAAACAGGCATTGAGGACTAAGTGGCTGTTAGCAGGAGGAAAGGGCCAAACCCCAAGTGAGCAAGGATGAAATGCAGCCTATCACATTTCAACTGCTTGGTATTGTTTACAGACAAACGGGAGTGCTCTCGTAGTGCCCGAGGGAAGGGGGATCTTTTCCTTGTGATAACTCAGAAATCTCTATTTGAGACTTGCCATTGTCCAGTGACCCAGTTCTTCACAGGTTTCAAATTCTGCCTTTAGACATGTACCAAAGTTAATGGGATTTGTGCAGAGATAGCTGAGGACAGACTTTGAATGGCAAAAATAACTGTTTGAGCATGTCTTTTAAAAATCTTCATGGAAAAAGCTGCATTTGCATGGGAAATTAGCCTTATATACCAACAACTTAACCAAAAATTGGAGAATTTGTGAAGGAACTTATTTGGCTTTGCACTGTTCCTAGGGGTCAGAAATTGCCTTGTTTTGTGTATATTTGATCATATCCTTTATTGGTTTGTTTCATTTCATTCTGCCTTCATTTTTGGTGCTTAATCTGTGGCAGGATATAGCAGAGAGTTTTGTTCTGGAAAATGCTTCTGAGGTCTGTATTCATTTTTATTTTAAGTTGTATCTCAGATGTAGAGGTGGGAGGATCAAGCAGATGAGTATCCAGAGTAGAGGATACTTAAAAATCAAGAATTAGTGCTGCAAAACAAAAGATGGCATGGACAAATCTGGCAGTCACTTGTGTACATAACTCATTAGCCAGAGTTCCACATTGTGCTTGCTAATACCTGGTGCCATCCTGAATGACTGTTTGACTAGAGCAAAGGAGATAAAATGGTACTGGAGGAAACTGGACACTGAGAGAGGAGGAATCACACCCTGAATGTCACACAGGGCTCTTCAAGTCCAGAGCAGGCTCTGTGGGGTGACATTTCAGGGATCTGTTCAGTGATAGGGATGAGCTTGAAAAGCAAGGAAATGGGAAATACTTTCAGGTTATGACTAATGCAATTATTAGAGAGGCTACTGCAGGCACTGTGGTGGATTTAGCTTCAAACAAGAACAGAAGTTATGCCATGTGTGATTGATTCCAGGTTGTGTTACAATTTAGAACTGCAATTAGTGAGTCATCTGTTACTTTGTATCAGTTATTAAACCCAACAGAGGTCTAGGTTAAAAAAGAGAGTGCATGCCTCAATATGTGCTGCCCTACTTGTTAATTCTCTGATCTCACTTTTTTGTTTGCTGTGTCTCAGCTTTGCAGAGCCCTGCACAGAGTGTGCCTTAAACCAGCCTGTGAATCGCCGTGGGGTGAACCTGCACCTGCAATGGCAAACCTGCAAACAAACAGCATTGCCAGACTTCAGTGAGCATTTAATCACAGTTCCTGATAAAGGTGAGGCCCTGAGTGGTCACGTGAAGCCTCCTGCTCGGTAGCGTTAATGTGACATCTCAACATGGGGTGTTGATGCCTCAGCTGGACTGCAGCATTTCCCTTGTGACTCAGAGTGCCTCTGTGTGTGTTGCCGTGGGAATGGGGGCCTGCAGCTGGTTGTGGGGCACCTCTGCTGTGTGGGCTGTGCAAGGAAAGGGGCAGCAGGAAGGTTCTAGAGCCTGCTGTCACTGGGCACGTGGGGGTGGCAGTGTCATGTGCAGCAAGTGACACATTGCCATTGAATGGCACGGGCTGCACAGGCTGAGCACTGTCTGCAGCTCTCTGGAGACCCTGGGCACTGAACACAGCCAAAGCTGCACAACTTCACAGAATGCACAGTTTTCAGTCTTTATCCTTTGCAATACACGTTTGAGCTGTGATTCTGTGAGTGCTTCACCCTCAGTGATTGTGGTTGCTGTGGTTTGCCCTTGCATGTTACTGGGATTGTGGACATGCTGCACCAATCTGGAAATCAGCTGCTTTTCCATTTGTGGGTAGGATATGATATGTGTTCATCTCTCATCAATATGAGAGAAGTATTTTCTTATGTATCAGTGGCAAGTAGATAAATGTTTGGGGGAAGGTGTATGTCCTTTCTAGAAAAAAAGCAATGCAGTTGTGAGGGTTGTTGGTTTAGGGAAGAGCCTGATTGGAGCAGATAAGGGATGACCCGAGTTTGGTGCAGGTCCTTAGACAGATGTATTAGGGTGGGTTTTTTCCTTTTCCTTTGAAGCTTAGGATTGAAAACTTGCCATCCTTCCAAAGCAGAAACAACTTGGGTGGCCTTTTTATCACTAATAGGCAGAGCAACTAGGCAGGACTGTGGCTGCCCTGAAAAGAGGCTCTGTCATACAAGAGGTTTTCCAGGTCAAGATTAAAAGCAAAGCAGCTCTCATCACATGAGCCTTTGTGCTGCACCCATAGTTTCTAAATGCTTTTGGCTTACCTTTAATGTTTATGCTGCTCTCAAAAATAAACCCAGCTTCTCTCTCTGCGGGTGTTGTATTTAACATCAACAGTGAATAGGGTTTTTCATTCCTAAATGCTAATTTTCTTTCTCTTTTCAATCTGTTTCTGGTACAAAAAGTTTTTGTTTTCAGTGGTTTTGCTTTTTGAACTACATTATTTCTCCTCCCGTATCTGTTTCTGTCCAGGCAATCAGTATTTTTTGATGGAAGCAGTAGCTGAGTGTGTCTATGACCCTGAAGCCTGGAAGTTGAATCAGAGTTTGTCTGAGTGCAGCTGGCAGTACAGTAGTAATAATTTGGAAAGAAGAAAAAACTTTACCAAGACTGATTTTCATCAGCAGACAGTGCAGGACCCTTGGGAACAATTGTAATTGTCTTGCTTTGAACTGTGGTCAGAAATCTGGTCTAAAAATCTTGCTATAATGAGAATTTTGGTTATAATGAAGTAGTTTTATAACTTCCTCAAAAACTTTGTGAGACTACAGCCAGAATTCCAGGGCATTTGGAGAAAGCTCCCAAGCTGTACCCTTGGGCTAAAGCACTGACCTTGCTGGAGCTGGGGAGGTGTTTCCTGAGCTCAGTGGTGCCCAAGCCCAGCATGGCAGTGTGGCTCTCTGGGTTCATCCTGGAGCAGCTCCAGTTCCAGAGCAAACAGAGCACACTGAGGCCCAGATGGGACAAATGGGTGTTGACCACAGCTTGCTCTTACAGTCTGTTCTGTGTCCTCTGTCTGGGGTGCTTGTGCTCCTCACGTTGCATAAACCAGAAGTGAGCTCTCCATGCCTGAGATTCCTCTCTCCTGTACCCAGCAAGCTGCTGCTGAGCTGGACTCATTTGGTCACATGACGTGATCAATGGGAAACAGACCTGCAACAGGGACAGGTCACATTCCACACGTGGGGCAAGGACCTCAGCATTTCCTCAAGCCTAACCCTCAACGTTGATATGCCGAGGTGTTACCTGAAGGTGGATATTTAGTAGCTGGGCATGAAACTATGAAACAAGTCCTGCTGAAACACTGCAACAGATTTGGGTGCTGTGTGGTAGGAGTTTGGGGCCTGCAGTGCTGACTGGCATTCAGCTTGGAAGGGTCTCAGATTTCCCTTGAAGGGAGAACAGCCCAGTCTCTAAAGAGGACAAGCCTGAGTGTCTGAAGAATAGACAGCCAGTGAAGGATCTCCCAGGGTTTACTTGCCAATGGTCAGATTAGGCATTTGAACAGAAATGTATCTGTATTTTTGGGAGAGTGTATTTTACATATATTTTCTCCTGTTTAGTGTAACACATTGATGAGTGTAGAAATGCCTACACAGAATGTTGTCTTTGCTTCCTGCCTTAGAGTAGAAGCTTCCCTTTGTTGGAGTGACAGTGTGTGTGTGGATCTCTGAAGGTCTGAGGGGATTGATGAGTGCATCCTTAGTTTTGCTCTCCTGTTTGAGATGCTGTGCAGCAGTTCTGCCTCATGCTTTGGTGTTCAGCCTTTGTATCAGTTAAATAAATGTAAAATTCTATTAGATGCAAATGCTCGCAGAGTTATGACTTTTTATTTATCCTGCTCGCTGTTTGATGACTTAAATTATTTTAGCTCTTCTAATTACTTATTTAAGGACTATTGATCTCTGAGGTTTTTTTCTGGGAGGCCTTGCAGAATAATGTCTCACAAACAGCATTATGGTTGCCTGCAAATTAAGGCAAGCAGACAGACTGTTGTGAGGTTGTAGTAACCAGGCAGGTGCCTTATTTTTGGCTAAGTTCTGTGTGAAATATTTATGTGCTCATTTAAATACTAAAGAGCTGGGGTTCATGCTGGCCTGAGACTACAGCTCTGTGTCAGTCAGAAGTTGTGTCTCCTTAGTGGACAGCCCCACAGGTGAGTTCTGAAGGATTCAGCAGCTGGGCCCTTAGCTGGGAAACGTGGAAGTTCAGGTGCTGGGGCTGTGATGAATGCTCTGTCACTGTGGTGTGGTGAGTGAAATCTGGTTTAGACTGAAATCTAAAGCCTAAATTTAGGCCTACTTAGCTAAACCCATAACAGTAACACAGTCAAGTCTTGAAATTCTTGTGTGCTTTGGTTCATCCTGTCTGTGAAATGAGGGATGGTGGGGATTTCCTGAAGGTTTATAGAGCTTGCTTCATAACTTAGATGTTTGAGGCCAGCATAGTGTATTTGTTGTGGATATGATTTAGTGTAATGAGGTTTTGTTATGTGCAAAATCCAAGTATTTTTAAATTATTGGGAAATGTAAAAGGTGCAAGTCAAAGGCAAAAGGAGATGTCCCCATTTCCTTTCAGTTCTGCTGCATTGTGCACCCTGCATTAGTACCCAAGCTGTGTTAGCACTCCTGCTGGATAACAATCTTCCAGGGTTGTGCTGCTCCTTCCCTGAAGCACAGCTGCTCTTCCCAGGGGACAGGCACAATGCAGGCAAAGCTGCTCCTCTCCTCTGTGCTCACTAATTGATCTCTGGCTTGGCCACTTCCAGCAAGGTCACAGAATTGGCAGCTACAAAAACAGTGTTCTGGGGAAAATTTAAAGGGGAAGAGTATAGCAGTACCTTGGATGGGATGGTTTGGGGTTTTTTAATTCATAAACGTTTTAATTTGTTGGATCTTTTGTTTTGCTTCTGCAGAGGTGTGAAACTTGGAAAGGACTGACACCAGGAGATTGTCCATCGTGACCTGTCCCTGCAGTTTGTGAGTTGTGCCCTATCCTTTTCTCACCTTGTAATTCTACTTCTGTTTTTATAAGAACAGGCCATGAGCATTCTTATTCAGACCCTGTAAAGGCAAAATGATTTCTAAGCAAGAATAGTGTGATCTCCTCAGATTTCTCTCTTTGCAGAAGACTTGCCATGCTGGCCATGAAAAGCATCCATGTGTGTTTTTTGCAGAAGTGCTTGAAATCGAACATGCTGCTCTCTCAGAGCCAACTCTATTTCATTCAGGTGCTTTACCATTTGAAAGGTGATGGAAATTTGGGGTTAAACCCCCCGCCCCCCCAACCAAACCTAGACTGTCAGTGTCCCAGTGTCTGTGCTGCTCATTAGGCACTGTGCCAGTCTTTGTCATTGTCACAGCGTGCCCTTTCTGGCCCAGTGCTGGGTGTGCTCAGCAGGAAGGCACAGTCTGCATGGCCACGGGGTGGGTGCCACAGCCCTGCCCGGGGGTCTGCACCCCTGCTTGGGGCCAGTCTGGTGAAAACCTGTGAGAACTGCAAAGAAAAATGCATTAGCAAAGCTGAAGTGCTTCATTACTTGGAAAGCAGGAGAGTCTAAAGGGTTTGAATAAAGGAAATGGGCCAAACTGCACAAAGGCAACACTGGAATACAGAGGGCAGAATGAAGCTGTGCAGCATTAATAGGGGGCTCATGAGTGGCCTGGCAGAGAGGGGAAAAGGGGTTTGGTTGGCCTGGTGAGACTTGTGTGATCTAAAAATACATAGAATGTGCTATATAAAGTCACAGCTGTTGTAGCATCTTTAAAGAATAAAATATGCAGCTTCCTCTGGAGTGGGGGGTCTGCAAGGTGCCCAAAGCAGCGTTCAGAGGCCCCTCTGGTGGAACACTGCTCATTCCCGTGGGCCAATCACAGTGAGGAACACACACACTGTTTGTAGCTGCTCTCAGTAACCTGGTGATTGAATTATCAGCTAAATACTTAAAGATTAGGGACAATGTCTTTGGGAGGGGGTGTAGAGGCAAGCCTGATTTTATTATTGCAGCAAATCCATTTTCTCTTCATTGAGAGTTGAAGCAAATAGTTGATGGTTCAGAACTTCTTATGCTACTCCTTATGTTATAAAGAACTGCCAGTGTTTGATATTTTAACTCTTGTGTGAGATGTGATACCACAGAGAGGGAACAGAGAAAGGACATGGTAAATTGTCTTGAACTCCTGAGCTAATGAATTGTTTTGATACTGTTTATTCTACTAGAACTCAAGGCGATTAACTGAATGAATGTTTAGGTTTGAATCTTTAATTTGTCCATAAATATGCCTCGTAGTTAATGAGGAGGCAAGAAATCATGCAGAGAGTCACCTTGGGCAGGGAGCGAGCAGTGCCGGTGCAGTGGCGGCAGCAGCGCTGCCCCCGCGCGGTCACTGTCACTGTCCCCTCCGCTCGGGGACACACCGACAAGTGGGGGTGCCGAATGCTCAGCCCCACCTGGAGCCCTGTGGGTGTCCCCAGCACAGGGCAGGTGCCACCCCGCGGGTGGGATGCGCCCGAAGCTGCCGCTGTTCTGTGTGAATCCCGCGTGGTGCCGGCCCAGGGCTGGGGGCACACCAGGCTGAGCAGCAGCAGGGACGGGGAAGGGCAGCCCGTGGTGGTGTCTGGCTCTGGAAACGGGTAAGGACAGGCCAACCTGTAAAACGGACTCACAGGGTTAATCACCTCGCCACTACCACCTCTGTGAATAGTCTGTATTTATTTATGTATAACAGGCAACTGTGTGTTTAAAATGGAAAACAGGAAAGAGGAAACAAAAGCAAATGGAAAGAAGAGGATGGAATTAAGGACAGAACACAGAGCCTTTGTATTCATTTGTATACGTGTTCATTCATTATGGATCCACTATAGGTAACAGTGGCAGAACTTGATATAATGACTAATGGTGATTAATGATACAATGATTAAAGTTGACTTCTGTTTCCAAGGGGTCTTACAGCCAGATTATATGGCATTATAAGAGTTGATTCATTTCTGTTGCTCACAAAAATGGTGGAGGTGTAAATGCTGAGTTAGAGTAGCAAAAACAGTCAGACAGTCAACAGGACAGTAAAAGTGCAGATCAAATAAATGCCATACATGACAAAACCACTGACTGATATGAAAGGCATGGTCTGTATTCTGTATTTAAACACTTGACATGAAATAAGTTAGGTTTTATAGGTTTGAAGTGCCTATGGATGACATTATTCTTGAACCATATTTGGCCTCAATAAGAGTACAGCAGGATGTCAGAGAAAGCTTTTGCTCACCAGCAATGTAAATGCTCTTTTTTGAGGGGACAGCAGGGGATTTCTGAGGTGTGTGAGACAGCTCCTTGCAGTAGGAATGGGTGTGCAGAATGTCTGGGAGTTACAGGATTCCATTAAACTGGAGAGAACCTGTTGTGGAGCACATTTGTGTCTAATCCTGGGAGGAAGTGCTCTGGCAGTGCTGGTTCTTCCCACCAGGATTCCTGTGTGCCCTCTGCTCCATACATAATTCAGAGGCAATACATAATTGAAGGACTATAAAGCCACACTTACTTTCGTGTATTTAAATCACTTGATGAGCCAGGGGTGGTTTTTGCCTTGTTTGTGCTTTTGCTTTGCCTTTTTTGTAGTTTGCTGGAACTGTGGGGACCAGGGCCCAGTGAGTCAGCAGCTTTTGAGAACCACTGCCAAGATGCTGATCAGAACCAACTGTCAGGATTAGTCCTGTATTAGGGAGAAGTATAACTATATAACAAAGTCTAATTAATTTGCAGTATCAGATATTCACTTCCTCTGTTAGCAATTGCTTCATAAAGTAAAGCCTTTTCAAAGGAAAGAAACCCAACTCTTGAAGGGTACAGATCTTGCATATAAAAAACCCTCTGCCCTGGATGGCCTGGGCTGTGATAGTTCCTGTGCACAGTGTCTGTGCAGCACCTGGGTGTGTATAACGTGTCTTCTCATACAGGTCTGCAAAAAAGCCTGGCTTACACGTGGAACTGACAGGAGAAAAGAGCAGTCTCACATCTTGAACTCTCCCATTGTTCCCTTCTGTTCTGGATTCCTTCTCTTTAGAGCAGTAGTTTGTGCCTGGATCACACCATGGTATTTCCAGTATTTCCAGTGCTGTAATTGCTCTGTGTGGAAAGCATTGCTGAGGTGCTCTGGGCCTTTGTGTTTCAATCTTTGGATGTGTAACATTTTATATATTTAATCACCATCAAGCAGAGTTTGGATCCAAGCTATTTAGAGCGACTGTCTGTGCTATTGCAACCCACTCAGGGCCCTGAGGGAGAACCATGAACAGAGAGAAGGCTCGGATTTCTTTGAGCAGTTCAGTATTGCCAAATACTTTGGTTTGTTCTGGCTGCTGGGCTATGGGATGGAGGAGTGTTGGGATGATCTGTTCAGAGAACATGGTGTTAAAAAGGGTCTGCTTGGAGATTCAGGGAAATGCTGCTTCTTCCTGCTCTGAGCACCAGAACTGTGAAGAAAACATAACTTATGCTGAGCATGAGGTAGAAATCAATATCTGAAACATTCTTAAAAACAGGAGTGGAGGCTAACTTCCTTTTACAGCTCATGGCAGGGGGAGCCTCTTCTTTAGTTGAACAAGTTACCATTTACAGCTAGTTTAATAAGGATCTCCTGGCAAAAAAAAGGACTAAATTGTAACATCTCCAAACCTTCTTTTTTTAGATAAGACAGTATGTCCCTCAGAATCCATACTGCTCAGTTAAACCTTGGTAGTTTTGCTTTGCTAACCTTTGTGATGGGGATACAGAGGGGCTCTCACTTTATTCTTCTTTTCTGTTTCACACTTTGTTATGACACTTCCATCTCTTTGTTGTTCTGTGTTGCTGTGAAAAAGTAAAATGCAACCACATCTTTTCTCCTCTCTGATGACAGGACAGATGACATAAAAGTTCCCTCAAAGCTTGCATCATCCAGTGCTTTTAGCTCACTGGACAGATGTCATTCAGGATTACTTCCTCTCTCCATAGTTCTTCTGACCTTTGGCAATCTCCTGACTGTCACAACCTGCTGACACTTGTAAGGACTGAGCATCCTGGGAGCGTGTTCTCTGTGGGCCTGAACCAAAGCCTACTGTAATTGCTGGCTGTCTTTAATTAGTTTGGGCTTTGAGTCAGATGTAAGTGTAGAAGGCACATAGTAATTAGTGATCTCTCTGGCTTTTCCTGGCACTCTGACTGCTGCCTGTTGTCCCACGAACAGCCTCTGAGTTATGATGAATCCATCTGCCTCTCTGCTCCTGCATTTCTGCATTAACTGGTACCTGCAGTGATGATACCAGCACTGTACAATGCAGGAAAAGCCTGAAATGGGGAGAATGTGCAGCCTGGCAGGGCAGTGGGAGCCTGCCAGTGTGGTGCTGTGCTTCAGCCCCTCCCTCAGCTCTGGGCACAGCTGTGTTGTAGAGAAACAAGCTGGGCAGCACTGAGAAAATGCCCTTGCAGGTGGAAGGTACAGCGTGCAAGAACCAAGAGCCTGGGGAATGTACAGAAAAAGCCCTTTCTGCATCCCTGAATTTGTGCTGCCTTGCCCTGTGTTTCATCTCCTCAGCAGCAGGGACTGATCATAATGATTCTGCACTGATGGAGAATTTTGAGTGTTCTGTTTCCCAGAGAGGATCCTTAAGAACTGTGATGTGGATTGGGGGATGTTTTACTTTTGTGTAGTGGCATGTAATTGTTCCAGAGCTGCCTTTACCTGAGCCACTGCCATCAGCTGAAGCAGTTGCAGTGGCTGAGTTAATCCTCCTGCTCACTTGGGGCAGCTGTTGGGGGAGTTCTGTTTGCAGTTACAGGCAGAGCACAGGGGAGGACACACTGTGGCCTGTGCTAATGAGGAATTGGGGAGCAGCAGTGACCTCCTGACCTTGGCCAGGCAGCCACAGCACCTGTCAGGTGCTCGCTGACTGAGCTGTGTGACGTGAGGGAAGGTTCTGTGGGGAGGAGCAGTGTCTGTTGTGTTCAACACAGGCTGGGCTGCATCCTTCTCCTCAACCTTTCTGTTTGCAAAAGAATGGTGAGTTTTTCTTGTCACAGTTGGGTTTGTGCCTTATTAACTGTGAGCCTCTCTGCCCCTGTACACAATGACTGCGCTTTGTTGTGCTCAGCATTATCTCAGCTGTGGTTTGGTTTGCAGGATAGGAGTTTATTTTCTTCCCCATCTGACGGTGGCATAGTGGGCCACCATGGGGAGGGGCATTAAGGGTTGGGTCAGTAGATCTCTCTACATCAGCTGATGCTCAGGTGTGTGTGCTGGAGCTGCCAGTCCGTGCCATGGGCTGTTCCTGGAGCAGGGCCTGGTGGAAGGCACTGGCCTAGGGCAGGTGTGTCCTGTCTGTGTTACCTTGAAAGGAGCACCCTGCTCTTGCACTGCTATTGAGCAGAGTAATTCAGAGCATTCTGTGATAAGTGTAATGGTCAGAGCAGACACAATAACAGCGCCATCAAATATTGATAAACCAGGATTATTAATTAGAGCAGGGGTGTAGGATTAAAACGTCCCTTGAGTTGCATTCCCCATTTGATGCAAGAGTGTGGTTTTGTGGTAAGAGAGTGGGAAGCTCAGGATAACTGGAATCTTTTCTCATAATTTCTTCAATGTGTCCGTAGTGCTTCAGGGGATATGTAATACTATTGACCAGAGATTACAGGATTCTGATATGCTCCTATGGTGGCTCTGCTGGGACTGAACTTTATAAGGGTCTCTCTGTTAGTGCAGCTTAGGCTGATTTGTAGCTCATAAAAAAGAAAAGCACCTCTGAACAAGGTGATAATTTGCAGTCCTGTTGTCCTGGAGTCTCACTCTCCCTCAAAGAGCTGCACCTCTTTGTGAGAGGCTGAAAACACTGGATCAGTTCCACGGAGCAGGACCATGTGCCTCTGGACCACTGGGCCCTCCTGTGCAGTGGAGGGATAACATTTTGCTTTCAGTGGTGTGTGTAGTGCTGAACTAAATAGATATCAAAGCAGGGAGAATGAATTGAATTTCCAGTTATGCAGCCCCTGTGTAAAAGGGAGCTTTCAATGTCTCCCACTTGAAAGAGGCACTGCAGGTTAGCAATGAGATTTCCTTTCAGAACAAAGCCCTGATCTGCATCACTAATAACAGCTGAGGTCATTAAAATAGAAAGAATTTCCCTTTGAATTTCCTTTGAACAGTATCTGCATTCTGTGCACCGCTGGTGTTAGCTTTTCTGTTCCCACAGTTCTGGTCCATCAGGACACTGCAGTAAGGATTTATTTTCCATTTCAGGTTCTTCCTGGTTCCAATATGCTCCCTAGAAGAACTGGTTTAGACCTGTTATAATCATACCAGTTCTGTACATTCATTCTCCCATTCCTGTGCACAGAGTGTGTTCTTGGGTCCCTTATGTGTCTGTGCAGCAGCAGCAGTTTAACATCCCTGTGTGCCCCAAGGCTTTTTTAGCTGATAAAACTCTCCAATCCAAAGCATCTCTTTCTTTTCCTTTTTCCCTCCTTCCCATTCTGTTTCCCTGCTCTCTCCAGAGCCATTAGATGCTCTGACTATGCACTTCAGGAGATCAATATGCTCTTGGTATGCAGAGCATTATCATTCTGAGGCCGTAGGACTCGTATGTGTTCATCCTATTAACATCTGCTCAGAATTCCCAACCTCCCAGCCCAGCTCCCGCAGAGTGCCCGCGTTGTCCTTGCTCAGGCTCTGTGTGGAGGGTGTTGCCACCTGGCTTATTGTCACAGCGTCCATTTCCCTCTTTGCTTTGCTGTGACCTCATTTCACCCCTGGCAGCTCCGTTTCAGTCGGGGATGGAGGGATGAGTTGGGCAGCATTGTGTGGCAGTTCCTGTGTGTTGCTGCCCAAGGAAGTTATTCAGTCCCTGCATTGTAGGAGCCAGTTCTGCTCTAGCAGTGAGAGATTCCAGCAGCCCACGAGGATGTGCTGTAATTGAAGCCCCATCTCTGTAAAGCAACAGAAAAAGAGAAGAGTCTGCTGGGCCGATTGAGCGAATCATTGTCTTTATGGCTGATGTAACGGGGGATTATGAGCTTTAAAGTCATGGAAAGAGGATGAACTGTGGCTTTGCTTTCAGTGGTAACTCCAGTGGATGTTGCGGGTGGGAATACAAAGTGTCAGCTCTGTGATTGTAACAGAAAGTGGCAACAGGGTTGAGTTAGGCAGGGGAAAGGAACTGGAGTTAACTGTGTATCGGTGTGGAAGTGAATAGCCAGGAGTGGGAGTCGCTGTTTTGAACCCCTGCCTGAAGGTCACAACCTGTTAGTGAAAGGCAAGAAACTGTTTCAAGGGGAAGCGCCATGTGTTGACATTCCTGGCTCCCTCCAGTGCATTGTGGTTGCTTTTGTTTTTGCATTCCTGAACTCCCAAAAGTTGGTTGCTATAAAAAGAGGTGCTGGATCATTGGCATGCAATGTGCACTCTTGAAGATTACTGAAGGTTAGCTCTGACTAACAAAATAAAATTTAGAGTAACCATTTTCTCATTCAAGGTTTCATGCAAGTGGCTGTGTGAGTCTGCAAGCTGAAAGAGGAAATGTTGTAACAGCCCATGCAGGACTGCCAGATGACTTTTTACCTTTCTAAGTGAAATGAAGCTGTGAAATCTCAGAAATACTGGGTGCTGGGTACTGGTTAATCTCCACTGCCTGGCCTGAATCAAAGGAAATGCAGAAGCCAAGGGAACATGTGTTTTAACAAGGCAGAAATGAAATTGAAGAAATTTTCATTTAGTCTCAGAGTACAAATGACAGTGGTTTGTCATTTTCTCAGAACACAAACCCACATACCAAAAGAGATTTTCTTGTTTCTTGGATTCTGGTTTCTCAGAGTGATGGCTGTGCTGACCCCCTGGGAAGTGAGACTGGCAGAAGTATGCAAAGCCCCTCAGTGCAGAGCCATGCATTAAAAGGGGGTTAGGATCAAATGGAGTTTAAATCTTCAGGCAAAGGTTTTCTTTGAAAATCCCTGGTCAGCCTGGTGAAGCTGCTGTGACCCTCTGGAGGTGCAGGTCGGCAGAGCTACAGATCTGGGGATCGATTCACACCATGGAGAGAGGCTGGAGTTCTGCAGCTGATCCATCAATATGGAAAGCTCAGCCATCTGTACTTTGGCTTCCCTTCTGCTCCCAGAGACAGCGAAGGAAATTTCCCCCCAGTCCTGTGATAGAGGAGGATCTGAAGCTGAGCTGGAAGCGAAAAGGTTTGTCCTTTGCCCTGGGAGTGTAGCTAGGCTGGCATATGGAGTCATTCCCAAAGCTAATGAGAATTAAATTGTCAGGTTTGTGACTTCTGTCTCATAAAGCATTCAGGCATAATGGATGATGCTGACACACCGGCCTTGGCCTGGAAAACATCTTTAAATATACAAGATGCTGCTTCTTCCTGGGGTATGTGTAAGGTTCTTTAGATACAGTGGAGTTTCTTGGGGAGAAAATGGATACTGTTCCACTAAGCTGTTAATTATGGTTTCTTCCAGAAATGGTACATATAATGGTGAATGGCAAGGCTGGACTGGCACTGTACAGATGATTTGAAGTAGTATAACTTTCTTAGGTTTTTTCCACTGTAGTTCTTGAGAAGGTTCTAGATCCATCCAGTGGAATATTTCGTATACAACCTCCTAAGAAGCCTGATGTGTCTCCTCAGAGAGGAGCTTTGGTGCTTATTCGTGCTCTTACTGAAACAATTGGAAAACACGTGAAGCCACCATGGGGCTTTTACCAGTTCTTGGGAAGTTTCTCGATCCACCCTCTGGAATATTTTGTGTACAACCTGATAAGAAGCCTTCATTTTTCCTTTTTTCCAAAGGCCATGGAGCAGATTTTGTTTCAGACATTGATGAGCTCCCGTGCGCATTCAGCACACGGTTAGCAGAGCTAGAGATTCAAGCTTTTGTGTGGCAGATCAATCTCACCTCTGACAGAAGCCCAGCAGGAGCTCGGTTTGCCTGCTGTTGTGAGACATGAGGTAGAAAATGTGCATAAACCTCTCTGCCTCAGAGAAGTGGGGCAGAGCTTATCTCAGGGAAGAGAGAAATGCTGAAGCCCCTGTCTCTGGCCCAGCTCTGCTGTTAAAAGCAAACAAGATATTCATTTGGAGGCCAGGAGAACAAGTTGCTAACACTTATGTGAAGAGCTGTGTTTGTCATTCTTAGAGGTTTGTTAAGCAATGTGACAAAGGGATGGTGATGGAAACACCAGAGTTCAGCATCTCAGCAGAATGGTCTGCCCACATGGCAGTGAGTGCTGTGGTAATTAATCCCTGCCAGAGCCTCATCCCAGTGAGAGCAGACCCAGCAACTGTGCACACCCAGCTTAGGCAGGGCCATTATTCTGGGGCTTCTGTGAAGTAGAAACAGTTGGGAGCTTCTGTCTGTGAAATATTCTTAGATTAAAAGTTAACCTTGGAGATGTTTGCTGCCCTCTGTCAGAGGCAATGGTTGTGAAACACAGCCTAGAAAGGCACGAGTGTGTGAGCCCGAGGTAGTATTGAGAGGAGCTGGGCAGTGTCCCCAGCTCTGAGCCAGGACATTGAACATGGGACTATTCCTGTGCAGTTGTCCCTTGCCTTCCTACTGACAGATGTGTCTGATTAGTTACCTGGATTAGCTTTGAGGTAATAGGTGTATATAAGTGTTCATTAAGGTGCAAATGCACAGGAGGAGTCCCACATCTTTGGCTTCTTGGAGAAAATTACTCATTCCCCAACATTTGGCACATTTGTGGGCTGCATCCCTTTTCCTTGCTGCACCTACTGTGGAGAGAATGTCCAGTTTTCCCAGAGGCCTCAGAAGGAGCAGCCTGTGTGTGTAAAGTCTGTGAGAGAAAGCAGAGGTTGCAGTTGGAAGGAAAATGAGGCAGAGCTTGTTGATTTATGCAGCATTCAAAGGTGCCATTTCCATGGCAGAGACAGATGTCAGACACAGGACTTTGGGGCTGCACTCAGCTTCAGAGCTCACAGCTCACATGGTGCAGCTGGATGTGTTTGTTTTTCAGGTCCAAAATTCCCTACTCTCCCACCCCTGTGTTTGGTCTTCACAGGACACAACCTTTCATTAGGAGGTTGCTCTCAGCTGGGCTGTGCTGCAGGGCAGCCTCTCTCCCTCTGGCTCTGGCTGCCGGTTCCTTTGGGGCTGGCTGAGCACTGGGCCCTTCCCCTGAAGCCTCCCAGGCGCCCTGGGCACAGCCTGGCTCCAGCAATGGGTTCCAGCAATGCAGACATTGCAGCAAACAGCTGCTCATTCAGCCTTTCCAAGCTGTTCTGGGCTGGTGGAGCAGAGAACTGCCCAGCGCTGCCCTCCAGTGGTCCCCGAGCTCACACTGAAAAGCAATATTTACAAACATGTTGGGTCATTTGGGACAAAACCAGCAAAAGGGCCCCTCTCAGTGTCTTCAAAACACTCTCAGGTCCTGGCAGCGTGTTGGGCACATCCTTCCTGCTATAACATTTTACTGCAGGGAATCTTACTTGAGACCCTTTTCAGCTTCTTCCTGTAAGCTGATCAACATTCCCATCTTCCCATCTGCCAGAGAGGCCCTTGGAAGGGATTCACCTCCCCAGGCAGCTGTAAGCAGGGGAGGAGGATCAAAGGGGCAGGGAGCTGACCTGCAGCACTCCAGCAGGGTCTCACACAGATCAAAGGGTACACCCATGGTCAGGGCCTGGCTCTGTGACTGCCTCCAGAGATAACTTGGCAGGAGTGTGGCTGCACCACAGCCTCGTCTGTGTGGGGGTTTGTGTGCTGGAGGGGAAGGCACAGGTTCTGTGCATGCACTGGGTATCCTCAATGAGGTCTTCACAATTTGCTTTTTTGGGATTACATGTGTAATGAAGGTCTCTGCACAAGCAGCCAATACTGCAAAGCAGAGGAGGTGATTTCAGGCAAACCTGTTTGAATTTAATCTTCTCAAATCCTAATCTTTGACCTCCCACAATCTGCAGACAAATATGGGAATTCTCTGAGAAGCTGCTGGTGGCATGATTAGAGAAAGTTCTGATAAGATTTCATTTCTCTGTGGAAGTGATTGTGTTTGGAGAGGACCTGGTGTAGTCCCAGTTTCTCAGTTAAGACAGGAGGTTTTAGTCCCTGTTGTAGCTGTTGGCTGATGTGTTGGCCTAAACCTACACCTGTGGGATACACGTGCTGTATTCTGTCATAATCCACACAGATACTCTCATAAACAGGTGTTCATTCTGCCTCTGTCTGACTGGGCTGCTCACCCTCCTCTTCCTCAGCACTGCAATTTCATCTGAAATGGGTTCTTGTCTCCAGGAGAGTGAGACTGTCAGAACTCTGCCCAGCCCTGACACTGCCCAGACAGGACCCCCCTGCTCTGCCTGGCCAGGCCAGCTGTTCATTGCCCTTGCCTGGGACAGACCCTGTGCTCAGGACACTCATTTATCAGGCAGCATCATTCCCTTGCCAGCACTTCTGATTAGCAATGATAGGAAACTAAATTTATTATGTCTAAAAAGTGCAACTGGGATGTCTCAAGACTGGAAATTTTGTGTGATTCTGCCAAGTTTTCATAACAACTTTGCAGTTTTGAGTCCCAGGCCAGGCTCTCTGTCGGCTGCCCCGCCGGGGTGTCACACAGGCCTGGCCATGTCCGTGTGCTGCTGGTGCCGGGCGGCCTTTGGGGGTGTCCCGGCGCTCGGGCCTGCAGTTCTGGGGGGACAGCAGCCTCTGTCCAGCTCTCCCAGTTCACTGGGGGCCCTCACTGCTGGGGGACAGCAGCCTCTGTCCAGCTCTCCCAGTTCACTGGGGGCCCTCACTGCTGGGGGGACAGCAGCCTCTGTCCAGCTCTCCCAGTTCACTGGGGGCCCGCAGTTCTGGGGGGACAGCAGCCTCTGTCCAGCTCTCCCGTCTCACTCGGGGCCGGTGCTGACTTCGGCAGTGCAGAAGGGACATCTAGTGGTGGCCTGATGGCAGAGTGGGGACAAGTGCGTGTTCAGGGCTTTGGGGAGCACAGGAAAGAGCCAGTTCCGCGTTGGAGGCTGCACCCTGCGCAACCCTCAGGTGTTGTGTCACCAAACTGAATTTGAACTTTTCCGTTTACAGAGTTGGCCTGTGAATCTGGAGGCTTGAAATTCCAAACCGTGAAATTTTCAAAAACAGGCCTGGCACTTTCCAGACCAGGAGAGTGTACTGAAGCAGTCAGGTTTTGCACACAGTTTTTGAGCAGAACTGGAGGTTTTTTCTTTACCAACTTCCCAAGTCTGCAGCCACTGTTAGTATGGACACCTTTGAGCATGGTTGTGCCCAGTGACCCTTGGAGGACAAAGCTGGGAACCCCCTCGTGATTTTGGTGCTGTTGGCTGGCATTGTTCATTCCAGTGCAGCAAATCTGTCCCAGTGGTGCCAGAGCTGCCGGGAGGGAAGGGGAGGCTCCGTCCCCTGGGGCTGCCACAGAGCACACGTGACAGGAGGCAGCAATGCCTCTCTTCGTACCACTGATATTTGCCTGCATGTCACACGTCTCTGGTATCCATTCTGGAGTATTAGGATTATTTTAAGCCCTGTGTGAGAAAGATTGTGAAACTCCTGCACGTGTACATTGTTCTTTGAGTGCAAAGCACAGACTTGCTGAGGTACTTTGCTGCATGGTTCACTCTGAACTGTCTGTAGAAAGATGTACAGGATTGTTTTGTGACAAGGATACAAACAATTATAGAATGAGAAGACAGGAAGGTTCTCCTGAGTACCCCAGACCTACTTTCTCCTTTCCCTTTAATCCAGCTTGCCCACTGCTGCCCCATTTCCATGGCATGCATTTCCGGCTTGCAGGTTTCCTGCTCCGGGCTGAGAATAGAAGCCTCGCTGTTATGCTGTCCTTAAGTCTCTGGTAATGAGTGTTACACCAGGAAAGCAGCTGTGTCCTTTGGCTCCAGTTTTAATACTATTTTAAAGAGCAGATTATGGTGACGTGGGGCGGCAGCGATGCGGAGGTTGCACAAACCATGACCAGTTTGGGGAAGGCTTTAGCAAGGATGACTAAGGACTTGGAGCTTATGCTTTAGACAAGAAATCCACCCAATTGTGCTCCTTTGGAAATGTAGTCAAGCCTGACAAATCAGGGTCTTAACAGAGGTGCATTAGGGTCCTTTAATTGGACTAAGCTGGTTAATACCCACACTGGCTTTTGTGTGCCCGGGGGTCCAGCACAGGAATGGTTTGCCATTTATGCTGGCAAAATCTCATAGATTTGCAACCATGAACATTGAAGGAATTCAATTCTAATATCCTCACAAATAGACACTGGATTAAGGTATTTTGATTGTTATAAGGAAGTTGGATGTGTTTTGCTCTTCCCTGAGTCTGGCTGGTGTGCCCCAAGGCAGGGCTCTGTCCAGACTTTGGGATGTCCCAGGCCACAGGAACAGCAGAGCTGCACGAGGCCTCAGCTCAGTGGGAGGACCTCTGCTTTCTGTGGAGGGAATTTGCTACACTGGTGCTGTTTTCTGAAGGCTGGGCATGTCCTTCAGGTAGCTATAGGAGCCATGAAGTACCGTAGATGGTTGGGAAGTGTTGCACTGGTTGACTTCCAGCAGTGCCTGGCTTCAGCTGAGGAGGAGTGATGGCTTGTTGAGTGTTAATTGTGCAGTGCTTCATGTGTGTTTGCTGGGATTTGGAAAGGTGAGGTTTTGGGAGCATAATTCACACAGGTGAGGCAAAAATATTTTGAGCAGAAAAGTTCTGCACGTGTCAGTATGTGGTTATGGCCTCTGACAGAAAAAGGATGGTCTGAAGAGACAGCAATGAGTTCCAGATGGTCGTGGTAACTGGCAAGAAACTAATACTGAGGCTGATGTTGAGAAAACAGGCTGAAGACACCAGAGATGAAAGTGGGGGCAGGGTGGTCCAGATAAGGTTGATAACACATGATATATCATCTTTGGAGCATTCCAGGGCAGCACAGTGAGATGAACCATTTGCTCCTGAACTGCAGAGTTTGGGTGGTGAACAGGCCCTTGCTGGGGCTGTTCTGCACTGAAGGTAAAGCCCTGCAGTAACTCTCCTGTTTCCCTGCACACATCCCACCAGCCTCTGCTGCCCTGCAGGGAGACAGGATAGTACAAATGGCTCAGGGCTTGCTCCTGTTTCTCTCCTGTGCAGCCCCAGTCTGACTGCATTAGTTCCTTGCTATCTTGCATATTTCTTGTTTAAACCAGGAATGTGTCTGGCATCTTACCTGCCTTCTATTTTTAGCTGTCAGTGAAGGGTGAGGCAATGGAGGTAATTCTCATTACAGTTAGTTTAATCCAATTGTGATGTGGATTTAGAGGTACTTAACAGGTCTCAGCAGAGCGTGGGCTCTGTCTCTTTCCAGTTATTCTCATAAAACAATGCACACATATAACTCTTTCCACTTCTAAAACTAGACCCATGCATCCAAAGGTGGTGGTGTGATTTGGTGCCTGTGTTATGGAGATACTTCTGTTGATCTCTGTGACTGGTCCTTAGTTGGGAAGAGGGTTCCTGTACATGTCATGAGTTCATCTGTCCTGTGGGGTCACCCATCCACCTCCTGATGAGACAGCAGTGCAGACTCATGTGGGCTGAGACTGCTTTTGGGGGTTAACAGAGTGCTTTTGTCCTGTTCCTCCTTGAATAAAGCAGCCTCTATCAGCAAACTGTCATCGATTCTCCCCTGGAATTTTTTTGTAAAATATGAGCTGATACAGGACCTGCATGTTCCAAACCACCTGTGTCCCAACAGCTTTGAGCTCCTGTCACAGCTACTGGTGGCACACCGGGCGTGTTTTCTGCATTATACAGGGACTGTTCAAAAAGCAGACAGAAAAAAGCCCCCAGACGACCCCAGGGCTCTTTCCCTGCAGCCCGTGCCGGTGCCCGTCCGTGCCCCGTGGGTGGCGGCACAGTCCGCTCCGCGCGATCCGGGCCGTGTTTTCGCGGCGCCCCCGCGCACGAGGGCGGCCCGGAGCGCCCGGACTCTGTCCACGGGCTCAGTGCTGGTCC
Source organism: Sakesphorus luctuosus (assembly GCA_013396695.1). Classification (NCBI taxonomy): domain Eukaryota; kingdom Metazoa; phylum Chordata; class Aves; order Passeriformes; family Thamnophilidae; genus Sakesphorus; species Sakesphorus luctuosus. The sequence continues at coordinate 268,726 of VWZD01001400.1, read as the reverse complement.
CAGACCCGGCACAGTGCTGGTCCCAGTCCGGCTCGGTGCTGGTGCCAGTCCCGGCGGGGCATGGACCGCGGGCCCGCCATGTGGGCACAGGACTGCGCTGCTGGCGTCCAGCTCCTGTCTGTCCCCGGAGCGTCTCGGAACAGCCACCCTTAGACTTGTCATGGAATTGAAGAAAACTACCTCCAGGGCGTACAGTGCTGCTCTCCTGCTGCCACTTTTCCTCTTGTTTTGGGGTAAGTTTTTGTCTCCTGTGCCTCATTCCTACCAGCTACCATGCAGTAACTTCGAATCAAATCTGTGAGCTGCCCTTGTATTGCAGAGATTGCTGAACAAATTCCCTCTTCCCTCTTGAAGATTTGAAGCCTGAAAACTTTTCTCTGGAAGATAAACAGGCATTTCATTCTACATATGTGTTTTCCTTCTATTTATTTCTTGTCTCCTTCCATCCTTCTCCCCTTGCACATATATATATATGCATTTATTCACAAGAGCTGAAGGTAATTAAGTATTCATGTAATTAAGTATTCAACTATTATAGTTACCATTTTCTCCATTGGAAGGGTCTGAATTTTTTGGTTGTGCCCAGAAGAAACACAGAGCTGGATTTCCATCCTCTGTGGTCTAGAAATACATCTGGGCACAAGAGGAGTGTGCCCAGGGGAGTGAAGTGCCAGATACATCTGGGGCAAAACGTGGAGGGAGATGACAGCACATGGGTGTTCCCACGTAGAAGGTTTGAAGAAAGCAGATCTGTCCTCAAAGTGCAAGTAGTGATGAGGTAACAAAACAGTCTATCAGACTGGTGGGTGGTTGCTTTGGTTTGGTTTGTTTTTTCCAGATTGGAAACTTGTTTTATAGTCAAAGAATATACCTGAGTATAGTGGGATTCTTCAGGTTCCCCAGAACACGTCTTTGGGCTCCAATCTCACTCTTGTATACAATTTCTTATGCACCCTGAAAAGGAGAGTCTCTGTTTCTTCTGGAAGGGGTGCCTGGAGATCTGCTGGGCCTAGACATCTGTTTCAGTCATCCGGGGATTATAAGGTCACGTCAGGAACACGTCCAGCCTTTTACTGGAAAGTGTAATTGGGGTTGAACTGGTCTCCTTGTCCTGTCCTCGGCACTGCCAGGCAGGTCCCTGTGCTGCTGTGTATGAGTCTGGTTTGGTTTCCACTGAGGCAGGACAGGGATGGTCCATGCCATGAAAGAGTGCAGGTAAACTATGGAGAACACCCAGAAAATACAGTCAGATCATACACTACACCATTTGTCTTGTGTCTTCTGAACACAGCACTTGGCATTCTCCTGCATTAGTGGGTGATGGTTTTGTCCTTTTTGGGAGCTGGAGAAAGTTTTCAGCTTTTCCTTTGATTCCCCAACGGTCTTTTTTTCCCCTCTGAAGCCTTTCAAGATTTCCTTTGCTCTGCCCACCTCAGACTAAGAATATGAAAGTCAAAGTATGTTGTGATTTTTGTCTGATTTCTTTTTCTTTCTCTTCTTTGTACCAGCTTCTTTGTCTAGTGTGTTTGCTCCAAGTGCCTGGAATTCCTCTGGCCACGGGGAAGCAGCAGGACTGTCTTTTGTATCTCATCACCATAGCTACTGGTTTGGCGTGTGGAGCAGTTGTGGTGGCTTTGCTGAGCAGAAGCAGGGCCGGCTGCTCGGGGTGTGGCTGCGGGGAACCTGCTGTGGCCGAGGGTTTGTGCTCTGGGCCCCCTGCCCTGATGGCTGTGCACTCCCGGGGACAGCTCTGCCCTGGGACAGGGAGAATGTGGCTTTCCTTTGGAGGGCAGGTGGATGCCACATCCAGCTGGGCCAGCAGAGCTCAAGGGAAGGGCTCATTGTAACAGTCCTGCCTACTTTGCAAGGGGAGTTCTGCCACATTTTAACTGGAGTCAATGGTGGGTTTTATGTAGCACTTGCAGGTTTTTAAGGCCCTAAAGAAAGGTATTTTCTTGCTCTTGTAAACCATATCACTACTTTTTTTAATTTCTGATTGACTGAGTCTAAATGTCATTGAAGCAGAGAGGGGCTAAGTTACTTGTTCAGAATTTCTGAGGCCATTCTGAATGTCCAGTTGGCCTGTTGCAGGTGTGTCATGCAGCCACCCTGCAGCTCCACCCCAGCTCCACCCCAGCTCAGTGGGTTAACAAAGCCCCGAGGGGCAGCAGTGCCGGCTCTGCCGGTGACTCCACTCTCACTGCTGCTGTCTGTGCAATAACTGCTCCCAGCTAATTTGTTGTCTTTAAAGGAAATTCTGCAGGGCAGAAGGAGTGTCACCTCAGGTCTGTTCCCACCACTCCATCCATCAGCAGGCACAGGAATTCACATACCTTTGGCCTGAAGATGCTTTGGATGACTGTGGAGGGAGAGCACGAGCAGACAAACCTTTTTTCCCAGCAGTTTGCTATCAGCTCTAGTGCCAGCTCTTGAGATTAGCTCAACACAGCACAGTTTCAGGGTTACTTCAAAACCTGGAGACAAACAAACCCAGTCTTCCCAGCTGTTGTGGTGATTGTCAATGTATTTAAATAAGAATTGGAAATTAAAGCCTGTGCCTCAGTCTGGTTAACTGAATACACAGGAAAGTCCTTGTCCCAGTGTTTGATCTGTGGAAATGGCTGAGAGATCAGAGAATGTGTGAAACATGAAGGCCAGCTTGGAGGAGTGTTTATTAAGGGAAAATATTGGGATGTCCTGGGCACAGAAGATCAAAGAGTTACTGTGGCAATATATTCAGTGCTGTCATAAACCAGGGATTTATGGGTCCTGTCTTTGTCCCAGTTGTAGAAGCACCATAATGGGAGTTACACCTCCCAGCCTGCATTAGGACAGTGGGCAGATAATGAACACGAGCTAGCTGGCTTCATGCTCTGTGTTAACAGTGAGCTCAATTCCCTGAAGTGGTATTTGTGGTTAATGCTGTTAATGCCTCGGGCCCTGATGTTGGCACTGCTCGGCCCTGTGGATTCCTGCCCTCTGTTTGGCACCTCCCAGCAATTCACTGGGCAGCTGGGTGGGAGAGCCAGGAGGCAGCACCCTCCTGCTTTGAGGGGGTAAATATTCTGCACATTACAAGTCTAGGTCTAGGCTTTCATAAGTTCTATATAATATTTTACACCTCTAGACTGTGTACACAAAGCTGGCATGAAAAACCTCTGTGACTCCAAAAACCTCGTGTACAAAAGGGGTCTGGAATTTGTTGTGCTCCAGTAACAAAGAAAACCAACATGAGGAGCAGTCTGGGCAGTGATGAGTGCACGATGTCTGTCTAGAACTGTGTGCAGAGACGTCACAAGAGGTCATCAAATGAGTATCCAAAGTTGGCTGAGATACTGGGCTCCTGTGTTTAATCTACCAGAACTCTACAGGAGTCATCAAAGCCATGAATAGTAAAGCTCTTTTTTTAAAGTGACTTTCCTAAAAGACACTCTTGGCATTGCTGGATTCCTGGCAACCTGGCAGGCCATTCATTCAGTATTGTCTTAGAAGCACTGCCTGCTGATTGCCAACACTGCTTTAGGATTAGCTAATCTTTGTTTTCAGAGTTTGGGGTGTTTTGGTCATAGTGCCACCTGTATCTTCACATGAATTGTTAGATCTAGTAAACTGATTACCTGAGATTGTAATGATTATGTTTAGCTTCAATCCCCAGTATTGTTTCTCCCTTTAAAAAAGAACTAAATGGGCAGGAAGAGCTTGGCTCTGGGCCCCACAGTCACTGAGTTACTCCCCGAGCTGCCGAGGGCTGGGGATGGTGGGAAGCTGCTGCAGCTCTGGGGCTCAGTGGCTGTGATCAAACATTGGTATTTTGGAAAGCTTCCCAAGCCCACATCCCATGTTCTGAGGCTGGAAGAAAAGCTGCTGTTAGAGCAGCTGTCCCAAGTGCCCATTGCTGGTAACCAGGACAGGGAATGCAGGTTATGGAATGTTATAGGGTAGATGAAATATCAGTTATTAGCAGTCTCAGAGAGTTGCAGGGCCTTGTTTTCTGATGTTGGTGTTACTCAGAGCAGGTGCTTTGCTCAGGTCTGGGAAGAAAGGGTTTAATCTCTGTGTGTCAAGGAGGAAATGAGGCTTGTAAAGCCCTAGGGATGTGTAAAGCCACCTGAAGAGTTCTGGTACCCTCCCTGTTCAGGTATACGGAAGGGACTTCCCAAAGAAGGGTTTGATTTTATCCTGCCATCCCCTCCCACAGCTGTCCTTCCAAACTGGGCAGGGCTGAGGAAGAGTGAGGATAGAGAGGGTGAGCTGGGAAGTCCCTTGTCAGGCCTGTCCACTTTTCCTTCCTGGTTTTATCCTGGGAACAGGCCCAAGTGTGAACCCTTTCACTAATCCTTTACACTGACCAGGATAGGGAAAGATCAGCAGAGGTCAGCAGGGATTTACTAATATAAGCACATGCCTTCCCGTTGTCATGGAGACCCAACTCACTCCATTCCTTTCTTCAGAGTTCATTTAGTAGTTGTGTTCCTCTGATCCTCCTCTGGTGAGGGGGATCCCTTTGCTCTGAACCCCCTCTGGTGGGGGGGATCCCTTTGTCCCTCGGCCTCGGGATGTTTCTGCAGCAGGAGAAGTGCTGGGTGAGCAGCAGGAGCACAGCCTGACTGGGAGAGCTGCACCAGGAGGGGCTCTGGGCAGTGCCAGTCCTGGGTATCCTGGAGCTCGGCTCTTCCCGTGGTGCAGCTGGGACCTGTGCTGCTCTGGCAATCCTGCTGCTCTCACCTGCTGGCTGTAAATTAGGGGTTTTTCAGTTGTAGTGAGTAGGGCAGGTGAGACCCACCACAAGGAAGCCTCTTTCTGCTCAAAGTGGGTCTGGCTTGCCCAAGCTCACCCTCAGTTTGTGCTGGGCCAGGAAATCAAACTCTGGCACGCTGACTCTTCTGGGAGCTGTGTCTGTGATTCCAAGCACTTTGCAGAGACACTGCAGAGATGATGGTCCAGTTTCATTTTGCACCCAGTGCAGAGCGTGTTCTTGACCAGGTATTCTGAGATGGGGATTTTCTGGAGGTACCTCTTGCCTCTGCTTTAATTTTTTTCTGTCCTTCAGTACAAAGGAAACAAGGTCATCTCTGAGTTGATAACCCCAATGCTGCCACTGCCCTGCTGGAATTTTAAGTGACCATTAAGACACCTCTAAGGTAGTTATCAGTGCAGCGCTGATCAGCTTCCACGAGGTCAGGTGTGTCCCAGCCTGAGGGCATCTGAACGCTGTGAGAGTTACCCAAGACATTGTAACAACAGCCTTGTGAAAAGCAAACCCCCAAACAGAAGCCAGTGAGCAACACTAAAGCAGCATCTCCAGGCAGTGAAGTAACTGCCCAACTTACTAATTTCTGATTTCTGTTTTTGTGGTCAGAAGACTCGCTGTAGCCACTGCCCTTTGATACAATCACACAGTGAAGGAATGGAGATTATTGAAGTCAGTTATTAAAACAGAGCCTGGGAATGCAGCTTGTTTGCCTTAAAGTGCTACAAAAGGTCACAAACCTCATCGTTTAGGAAAATCTTTGTCAGCTACCTTTAAAGTGTAAAACCAGACCTGTCCTGGCAGAGCTCAGTGAATGCTTTATATGGGACTCTGCTGGCCTTTGAAGTTCCTCCTAATCCACCCCTAAATGCCTGGAACACGTTCTTCAAAGAAGCTGTAGCCTCCTCCAGTTTCATTTCAGAGTAGGGTTGCAGGATGGTATGACTGTAATATACTTTTACTGGGTTTTCTTTTCCCTTACAAACATCACTAATTCATATTTTTCCTGTGAAACACAAAGTAAAAATCCTGGATGTCATTGTTAATCCAGAAACAACTGATTTTGTGGAAAACTGTAAACTCTTGTCATTCAGTGATTTCTTTGCCCTCATTTTCACTGTGTTCATGAAACAACATAGTTTGAACTAAATGTTTTTGTGGTTCTTATATTGTGCAGCAGGAAAAGCTAATTTATTCAATTTTCTTATTAGCATTTGGTGCATATTCATGTGCTGTTTGCATTTGTATAATAACCTAATCCAAATTTGAGAGGAATTATTCTATGCCCTTGGACTGCTGGTTGAAAATAACAAAATCAGGGCTAAGAACATCATCTGTGCTCTTTCTCAACCAGAAGTTCAGTAGTGTTGGGTTACAATACATTCACACAGGGGCATGTTTTGTCCTGGGGAAATACCCCATATTAGTGCAGGTGTGCTGGGTACAGGGGAGTGTGTGATCCAGTCTTGGAGCTGGTGCTGTTGATGCACCTGAAACCTCCTCTGAGTCGGTCAAATGGGGGAATTTTCTGCCAGCTGCAGTTCACAGAATAATTAGAAGTTCCTTAGATATGTTCCATATCTGATGATTTGCACTGCAGCCTCCCCAGCCTGCTCCCTGCACGCCCTCTGAGCAGAGCTCTGTTACTTCAGGATATCTCCTCAAAAAAGGGAACATTTTCCCCAAAATGAGGTCCTGCTGAAGTAAGTGGTTAAGCACTGCTACTGTTCCTGGTCACAGTGAGTTTAGGGGAGACTGGAGTTCTCCCTGTTCAGGTGAGCTCAGAAGGCCTTTTGATTCCTGGTGCAGTGCTGGGTCTGTGTGTGTGTGATGTGGGGCTGGAGATCCATCCCCAAACCCTTCTGAGTGGACAGGCACCCCTGAGTGCTGCAGATTGCTGAGCATTGAGGCATGCACGGACCCAACCAGAGAAGGTACAACAAGGCGAGTTTGCTGTGAGGGAACTTTGGAAAAGGCAGGGAATAGCGAAGGGGTTTGGTGTTTATCTGCAAGAGAAAGCCATGCCTGAGCCTTTGCAGTGGCTCAGCCTCCCACCCCAGCAGTGCCTGGTGGTGCTGTGAGTGGGAGTTCTGTGCAGGTGGATGTGCTGCACAGGGCACCGGCCTGGGCTCCGTTTTTGTCCCAGCCCGTGCTCCTGCCCACCGGAAAGGGCAGCCTGGGGCCGGTTACTCATTAAGCCCACAAAGGCTCCTATCTCCTGCCTGGTAAAGCTCTTTTGCAAATAGTTTCCTGGGCTTCCACTCTAATTGCCCCCGAGATTCCAGGCAGATTCCGTCATCCTTGTTTTCTGCCTGACTGGGAATGTGAGAATAAAAGAGTTGATGGTAGAATAATGGGATTGCTGGACAGTGCATTGCTCAGCAGCTCTCCCCAGCATCACATGAGAGGCAGGGGAGGGGTGGGCCATAGAGGTGATGCTGGGAAGAGAAAAGGCTGCCTAAATCCCTGAGCACCCTCCCTCCCCCGGCAGCACGGCCCCTTAAAAGAAAACTCAGAAACTCTACAGTCTCTTGGTGGGAGGAATCTGGGGGAGGTCAGGGCAGGGGCAGAGCTTTTGTAAACCGAGGGCTCCTATAAATCCCTTTCAGGCCCTGAAGTGGTGCCTCCACCTCAGGTACAAAGAGACCGAGAAGCTGATGGAGCAGAGTTGATAGAAAGCCACTGAGTAACTCCTGGGGGTGCGGGAGATGCACCAGAGCAAGGCAGACATGACCAGAATTGGGCCAGGATAATGATGGCATCAGTGAGAGAATGGGGAGGGTCAGCTGAGGAGCCAGGCTGTGGGGTGTGATCCTGGCAGGGCCTTGGCATGGGAAACAACATTCCTCAGGGAGCAGTGCCACGGGAGGGGAGCTGGGCGTGCTGGGGGGTACCTGCAGCTCTGGGACCGGCAGCTTCTCAGATTCCGTTTGCTCCTGCGTGAGCTTTCTCTCTGCTTTCAGGCCGTTTTTCATAGGCGTTTTCCAAACATCTGCTCTATGGCTGTTTGCAGAGTTCCTTCCAAGTTTGGATGTTTTGTAACACTTATTGAGGAATCAGGCTGGGATATCTCTGCCTCACAGCTTCTCTCTCATTTATCCTGGAACTGAGCAGAACGAAACCCTCTGATCTCAGAAAGCTGAGAGGGGATGTGCTAATGACTGCTGCCTTTGTGGAGGGAGAAGTGCTCTGTTCCTCTGCCTTTGTCCCTTTATACTATTTTTGGTTGGTTTTTGTCTTGCAAAGTGCCTTAATTGTGTCATTGAGTCCAGGACATATATCCTAATTCTAATGTCATGGCCACTGTCCCCTGTGCTCTGGGCTGTCCTGCCTTTTGGCCAATCTGCCCCTTGTTTCACAAAGTGGATTTAGAATTTCTTTCAGAAAAGAAATGAGAATTGCTCGTATTCTTCCATTCTGCTCCACTGAGAAAATACCTATATTAAACACTATTTTGTTTTTTTTTTTATTTCATGTATCCTGTATAATCTCATTTATATGAACTGAGTTTGCAGTTCAGTGGGCATGTCCCATCGCATTTCTGGATGGTGGAGTTGCTTAATGGGGCAAGAGCCTTTTAAACACTCCCACTGTGGGGACAGCAGGGCATGTGGCTCGGTGTGAATTAACTGATCACATCTAAATGCTCCCAGATTTAGGGGACTCTGGTCTCTGCATTACTTGTTGTCATCAGCCTGGTGTTTTGGCTCGGCTGTTACTCAGTGTTTGGATCTAAAATGCCATCAGTGAATCTCATCAGTCTCTGCTGTAACAGCTAAAGAGTTCCTGCTGTGTGGATTTACATGTCTGACATGGGGAGAGGGTGAGGGCCAGTGGTTATCAAACCTTGCAGCTTGATGTAATCAGAGACTGTGTGTAATGTGTCCCTTTGGAGTTTGGGTTGGATTATTTATGGGAGCATCTTCAAATCGCTGGTGGATTAGCTGAATAAAAATTGTAACCCGAGAAGGAGCAGCTGGGACATTGAGAGCCACAGCCAGTCCCTCAGCCGGTCCTGCCTCTCGGGGTTTCCACTGTGCCCTGCCAGTGAAAGGGGTCATGGAATTTTACACGAAGTTAATCTTGTGAATGGATTTAAGGTGATGTGTGTCACTGCTCTCAAAGTGACTCATGGATGAATAAGCACAAGTGAAATGGTTTGTGAGTGTCTCCTAAAAGAACGGGTACCTAGTCACACAACTTGGCAAGAAATTCCCCATTGCCACCATATGAGGGCCTGTTATGTTGTCTTCTTTAGAGTAAATGTTTGATTGTCCAGTATCCTTCTTGGCTCGTGGCTAGGACAGGCCCTTGGAGTGTGCAGTTTAGGTGGGCAGTCTCTGAGTTGCACGTGGTGATCAGCAGAATTTTCTTCTTTAGAGCTACAAATGCTGACTGACAAAAGGTTTCTTTTCTCAACAGGAACTTCATACTCTGAAAATGGCAGTGGCTGTTCTTCATCCCCCTGTGAGAATGGTGGGAGCTGCCAGGACCTGGAGGTGGGTTACCAGTGCACGTGCCCCGTGGAGCCGGTGGCCTACACGGGCAGGAACTGTGAACTGCTCTATGACGCTTGCACTGCCCACGACTGCCCTGCCCACATGGCCTGCACCACGACTGCAGGGCTGCTGGAGTACGAGTGTGCCTGTGAGCCGGGCCCTGCCTGTGGCGGCATTGATGAGTGTGAGAGCAGCCCCTGCACTGACCCCCGGCTGGAGTGTGTGGACAGCGAGAGCGGGTTCAGCTGCCGGTGCCAGCCGGGACCGGGCGGAGGGCACTGCCAGCCAGGGGGCTCCGACTGCGCCAGCCAGCCCTGCCTCAACAACGGCACGTGTGTCCCGGCCCCGGGGGGCTACTCCTGCCTCTGCCAGCCCGGCTTCACCGGGGCCACCTGCGGCCACGACATCGACGAGTGTGCGTCAGGGCCGTGCCGGAACGGCGCGATCTGCCGGGACCGGCCCGGCGAGTACAGCTGCTTCTGCGTGCCCGGCTACCAGGGCTACCACTGCGAGATCGACATCGACGAGTGCGCGTCCCGGCCCTGCCGCAACAACGGCACCTGCCTCAACCACATGGACCACTACGAGTGCCGCTGCCAGCCCGGGTACACCGGTACGGCCTGGGCATGGGGATGGGGCACAGGGACGGGGGCCTGGGGATGGGCATGGGGCACAGGGACTGGGCATGGACTGCCCAGGGCTGGGCATGGGGCACAGGGACTGAGCATGGACTGCCCGGGGATGGGGACAGGGCACATGGACTGAGTATGGACTGTCTGGGGCTGGGCATGGGGCACAGGGACTGGGCATGGACTGCCCAGGGTGCTGGGGAACATCTCCCTGCTCCTGCAGTTCCACAGTGGGCCTCCTGCTGAGGTGTCCTGGTGTTGGTAACTGCCTGAGACATGGTTTTAGAGCTGTGAGAATCCATCTCTGCTGCACAGCTTGTATTTCTGGGGTGTTTGGTGCTGTGTGAAAAGCAAAGCAGTGTTGTTTGTTGTTGTGCTTTGATTTCGTTGGATGGTGTGGATGTGAGAGACATGAATCCAAGGGTGGACTGTCTGAGACTTGAGTACTAGATACAAAGTAGTTGTGATTAGTTCTCAGAATGAAACTAAGGGAGATATATATAAAAAGAGATTTATTATCAGGAAGTGGATATTACTGTTTCCAAGTATAACTTATCTCTGCCTACCTGGCCTCTAGCTCTTCGTCCTGTCCAGCAGGAGTTTTCTGAGGGAAGTAGGTTTTTTTTTTGGAAGAAGTGACTTTTAGTTGGAGATTTCCAGTTCTTTCATGCCTGGCAAATGTTTATTTGGCACATGACCCAAATATCTCTGTTTTGTGCATCTGTGCTGCTGGTGGCTCAGAGAGGAATCCACACCTGGGAGTTGGCTGTGAGGGAGGCAGGGGGCTCTCCTTGCCCCAGCCCTGCTTATCGCAGTGGGAGGGGCTGGAATGTGCCCACACTGCCTGGTACCACCTCGCACATGAACTTTCTCAGCCTTCCTCCTCTTCGGGCTGAAGTGTTTAAGGAGTGGGGTTGCTGTGAAGGAATGCTGCTGATTACCAGGAATGAGGAAAAGTTACAACATCCAGAATTCAGTCCCTGGTGCTGACTCACTCTGATAAAAATGGACAGAGATGAAGGAGTAAAAAGGCAGAATTTCTGTGTGGGCCTGAAGGTTCCTGGTGATTCTGAGTATCAAGTATAATTCTGGCTTTGCAAATCAGTTTCCTTTTATAACTTTATGCTGAATCTTCAGTTCAGGCTTGTGGGATTCCCCTGCCAGGGAAGTGATAAAATGACCCAGGCAGCTGGAGGAGCTTGTTGTGCTCCAAATTATTCTGATGTTATTTAGTTCTTCATCCAGAAGTTCCAGCACCACTGTCTGGCAAGATCAGGTTGTTTCCTGGTGCTTCAGCTGGCATTTGGGTGAAGGCAGTTTGGTGTGTGTGTTGAGGGGGTTGAAGCAGCAGATTAGGGGGCCCACATTCCACCAGGATTAGGATGGCCATGTCCACTCTGTGGGGAGCCTTTGCCAAGAAGGGCAGATTAGATGGATTGGCAGGTGCCACTGTAATGAGGAAGGTTTGGGGGTGATGCCAGGCCACGGGCAGCTCAGGGGTGGAACCCAGTATGATGACAGGTGTCATAAACCTTGTAAGAGCTGTGTGCAAGATCAAGATTTGGTGGCTTACTCAGGAAATGGGTGTTATTTGGGAAGTGCTGATTGATTGGTTGCTTCAGCAAACCTGAATGAGAGACTAAAGCTTTACAAATACTGGAAACTAGTTTTAGTTTTGATAGAAGACTAAAGTCCAAAAGTCTAGACAAAATAATTTTGTCTGCAGGTAAAAATTAAAGGTCCTTAATCTGTAAGAATCACATACTGTTTGTACTATTTGTGAGCTCTTAAACATTCTGTGTTAAAACCAGAACAGATCACTCTGGTAGCCAGCCTAGGTTCATAACATGGCTCTTGTGATTCCATCTCAGAATTCTAGGCAGCACAGATACACTTTTCTGGATTTGTAACCCGGACATTTCTCTGTTTTGTAACAAAGGTGTGAACTGTGATGCTGAAATAGATGAATGTGCTTCAGAACCTTGCCAGAATGGGGCCCTGTGCAATGACCACGTTGGGTTCTACACCTGCACCTGTGCCCCAGGTTATCAGGGAACCCACTGTGAGCTGGACATCAATGAATGTGAGAGCCAGCCCTGCCAGCACAACGGGACCTGTCAGGACCTCGTCAACAGGTGAGCACCCAGTGCTGGCTGGGCAGTGAGACACCAGAGCAGAAACCTGGGGAGGAGGTTGGATTGGGTGTTTGGGACATCCCAGTGGCACTGACAGTGATTTATGGCTTTTACTGGGAGAAGCCCTTCCCAGCAGCAGGACTGAGTGTTTAAAGGAGGGAGGAACAGATACAAAGGGAAATGATTTGCAGAGCATGAACAGCACAGCCAACTGCTGAGAACATACCTGTGTGTTTGAATTTAGCTTCCCACAGGTAAGGTGTGAACACAAGGGGGTACAAGCACTGCCAGCTGAGCTCCTTTTGCCCTTTGCTGACATGGGGCTGTGCAGTCTGAGGAGGAGCTGATGCCTTGCTGTGTTTGGTGCCCACAGGTACCACTGTGACTGCAGTGACACGGGCTTCGAGGGGGAGCACTGCGAGCTGGACATCCTGGAGTGTGCCTCTGCCCCCTGCCTCAACGGTGCCACGTGCCTGGAGGGGGTCAGCCACTACAGCTGTGCCTGCTGGCCAGGTGGGACAAGGGCATGGACAGCTCCTGCCTCAGGGCTGTGTTAAAGTAGGAGTTGGTGATCACACTGCATGGCCCAGTGGAGTTTGTCATTGTCTGGAAGGTGAAGCTGCCACTGCTGCCCTTTACAGGCCATCCCTAAATCCACCTAACCTGGGAAAATCACCCTGATTATCAACCACAGAGTTTTATTTAATTTTCCTGCCATTTTCCATCATGAGGTCCTCTATCACGAGGTGATGCTTTCCTGCAAATGGATTATTTTGGCTCCTGTATTTGACATAGTGGAGAAAGCAACGGGCCCTGGGACTCCTGCTCGCTGAGCTACCGAGTCCTGGGTGCTGTTCCCACCTTCAGGGCAGGCACAGTGTCTGGGAGGGGGTTGCAGAGGGGCTGTACCTGACGCTGACACGGGTCCCTGGCAGGTTACACGGGGCAGGACTGTGAGCAGGACGTGGACGAGTGTGCGGCAGAGCCGTGTCTGAACGGGGCCCAGTGCCTGGAGCGCTCCAACCCCGCCCACTACGGGACACAGCCCGACTTCCCCGGCGCCTTCAGCCACAGCCAGGCGGCCGGGTTCCTGTGCCGCTGCCAGCCAGGCTTCACAGGTGAGCTGCCAGGGAATGGCCTTCCTGTGTGCCAGGGAGTGCCGGGTGCTTTGGGTACGTGGGAGTGGGGAGTGTGAGAAAAAACCACTGGTGCTTCGGAGAGGGTGGCAGCCTGAGGCTTCTGTCCCGAGCTGTGGGGTGTATTGCAGAATATACCGAGAGAGCTGAGGGTCATTCTCTGCCCGAGCCTGTCTCCAGGCTGAGGCACCAGCCTGTGCACTCCCCAGTGCTCCAGTGAATGCCCTTGGGCCATGCAGGTGCCAGGGTGCCTTCCCTTTGTCAGCCTCTCATGCATATGGCAGAATTTATCCCTGGGGGTTATCTGTGAAATTCCTCATCAGAGGAAGCCAATTCCCTGCAGTCACAGGTGTTTCCTTGATGAGACAGCTCTCGTGACAGCAACTGTATGATCAGAGGGGGAGACCAGGGGTTCTTGATACTGTGCCCTTGGAGCCAGAAGCTCCGTGGATGTTCCACTGAAGCATCACCCTCTCCCTGGATTATAGATATGTATAAAAGGCTGGATTTAACAGCTGGGGAAATTCCAAGCATACACTATAACACTTTATTATTTTATGAGAGAAAAAATGAGTGTTTGGTCCACTATTGCACAAATGGGAATGGTTCAGAAGTTCTGACCTTGCCAGTGCTTGACTCTGGAAAATCATTCCACACTTGATTTTCCCTGTTTTGGTGGTGGTGTCATGTGTGCCAGTGTCTGCAGACAGCCTGCAGCTCAAGAAATTCCTTTGCATTTTTAGGTGACAGCAAAGAAATGCAAAATACTATGAGTGCAGTTGTTCAGGTTCTTTCCCTCACTGCTGCACGAGTGCACTTCAGAAGCCTGTTTGTGTTTTCCCTTTCCAGGGGAGACCTGCTCTACCAACATCGATGAGTGTGAGTCCCAGCCCTGCCAGAACGGAGGGCTCTGCCAGGACCTCGTTAATGGCTTCCTCTGTCAGTGCCTGCCTGGCTACTCAGGTAATGCTGCTGGGGAAGAGGGGCTGCAATCAGAGCCTTGTTTGGCTCCTTCGGAGCTGCTGCATTGCTGCCCGGCTGCAGAAGCCCAGGCTGCTGGGCAGGGCTGAGATGGACTGTGGGACTGTGGGAGGGATGTCTGCAGGTCAGGGCTCAAATGCCATGGGAAAGCTGTGTGAGTGTGAGCAAGTAACTTGGGAGGACGTGGCCGAGATTTGGAGACATCGGATCAACTATGAAATAGTCTGGGATCAGAGCGTCTGTATCCTGGAGTGAAAGTTCCTTGGGAGAACTGTGGGGTGTTTCTGTAAACGTACTAAGATGGTGAACAAAAGCAGCGTTAAAGTTCAAAAGGGGTGCTTAACGTGCTAGTTGTCACAGACTCCTGGCTGAGCAGAGTGGCTCACCAGCACATAAACATCTGTGAAGCATCTCCATTCCCCAACACTCCTGGATGATAAGAGCCAGCGATTTTTGGCTGAAGGCAGTAATCTGCTCTGTTAGGAGGTCAAAAGGTCTTTGTGATGTGAGCAAAGGAAGCCCTCTCTGTTTACAAGGGAACAGGGAGTCTGGATTCTTACCCAAATGCCCTGCCTGACCCTCGGGGGGTTCAGTTTTCTGTTGAGAAACTGGGGGAGAGTGAATATTGCACTCAGCAGGGATGGTACTGTGCTAACTGGTACTGAACCTCTTCTTGGTTTAAAGTACTTGTTCTGTCTTGAAATGCTACATGTACTCTCTGGGCAATATAACACCCAAGAGTAGTTTGTAAGAAAGGGGCTCCCCAGCACATCCTGCATTTCTGTGTTTGAGGGGAGGGCAACCTTCTCACAGTGCTACCAGGCTGCCATCTCGTGGGAAAGACGAAAACTTGATGCCAGAAGAAAGCCTTGTCCCTTACCTTGCAACAGCAGGTAGCAGCATTGCAGAGACTGTCTCAGGCCTTTATGGCATGGGAAGGTTTTGTTTTCCTTCTGTGGTTGCAGTGGTTGAGCTGTGTTGGTTTCATTCTGCCCAGCTCTTTCCTGGGAAGACTTTCATTCCCAGAATCTAAAATCAGCTTCTAGTTAACACCTTCTCTAAGTGGGCTGAATTCTTTGTGTGGTTTTCTGGCCTGTCTCATTTGTTAATTTAGGCCAGGCCAAGAAAAATTTGCTTTTGGAGGTGAGGCCCTTGAAAATAAGCTTTTATCTGAGCTCTGTATCACTGCTTTCTTGGGCAGTTACAATGCTGTACTCGTGAGCTGAGGTCTTGTCCAAGAGATGGTTTGAAGTTCATCGTGCTTGTCAGAATTCCCACTCACATCTGTGCCCTGTTCTCTTTTCCTCCTCCCGTGCCCCAGCACCCTCACAGAGCTCAGAATTTCACTGTGCTTTGCCAAGCTGCAGATCTGTTTAATCCTTTCCAATTCTTAGTGTGCTCCTGGGCAGAGAAGCTGACAGAAGCACGGGGTGATGGGCAAAGGAGCACTAGGGTTCATTCTGTTGCATCAAACTTGGGTTCATTAGTACTTGAAGGGATTAGAAGCAGGTTGCTCTTCTGGATATTGCTTTTGGTAAAGGACTTTGTCTCAGCTGAGGTAGTTCTGACACATTAACAGCAAAAGGCTGGGAGCAGTCTGTGAGATCAGGGAGTGCGTGTGGAGGAGTGAAGCTGACAGGGAAATAATAGCAATTAATCTCCCCTCCTTTGTCAATTAATCCCAGTACAGTCATGCTGGGTAAACAGCTTATTACTTCATATTAGGATCACAGAACAACTTTGTGAAGCTTCCCCTAATGTTTCTCTTCAAACCACATTTCTGTGGCAGCTCGGATCTGCCCTGAACTTGGGCTTGAGCTGCCTCTGCTGATTAAAGTGAACTTGCTACTCTGGTGAGGAATGTTCTTGGGGCGGCAGGGGGTTCCTTCTGGGTGTTTCTGCCCTCACTCTGAGGAATTTGGGGAGTGTTGGGATAACAATGCAAGTCAGGAGAAATGCTTTCTTTGCAAATTAGCTGCTGTCTGAGGCTGCAGCAGCTCGGAGATGAGCCTTCTCTCTGACATGGAGTGGGTGCAAAAGCAGAGCCTCATTCCTGAGGGAGCGACGTGGCAGGTCCTGGGGAGTCTGTTCAGCAGTTTGTGCTTTAGCAGGATGTGCACCCTGAGAGGGTGGGAGAAGAATGAAGCAAAAGATGGCACAGGTACTAAATGGAGTGCAAAGGAGA
This sequence comes from Sakesphorus luctuosus, assembly GCA_013396695.1. Classification (NCBI taxonomy): domain Eukaryota; kingdom Metazoa; phylum Chordata; class Aves; order Passeriformes; family Thamnophilidae; genus Sakesphorus; species Sakesphorus luctuosus. Next base: position 252,411 of record VWZD01001400.1, on the reverse strand, counting down.
GCGAGTCTTGCACGGTCTTGCAAATTGTGTCACCTGTGGTCAAAAGGCATATTGGCAAAAGTCAGTCTTTTAAGGAAAAAAATTCCAACAGAACAAATTCTTTATTTATAGGAATGGTTTCAGTCCATCATGTCTTTTCTGGGCTATAGTTCAGGCCAGGACAGGAAAAAGGTACCTCTCTTTGGTCACTGATTTTTAACCTGTGAGAATGTAACCACTGAAGTGGAGTTTGATCATTCACCCTTTAGAAAGTTTTCCGTGGCCCCGTGTCTGTGCTGCTGCCAAGCTGTGTTCAGGAGGGCAGTGTCCTGAGCCATGGGGTGGCACTGCCCAGCCCCACTGAGGGGCAGTCCCGGAGCATCCCCACCGCACACAGCCTGGCCTGGCACTGGCACTGGCACCCTGTGAGCAGGGCAGGCTCTGGGCCTGTCTGCACATGGCTGAGGAGCTGTGCTTTCATGGGAACTGAGAGTGATGTGGTGTGAATGTGTCTCGGTATAATTGGAGTGCTTATTGACCATCTGACTTTGTGCAGCCATCATGTCTTTGTCTCCTCAAAGAAGGAGAAACCTTCTGTGCAGCAGCTGTAAATGGTGACTGTGAGGGTGCCAGCCCAGATCAAATGGGCTTCAGTTCCTGGGTCATGGGTCAGGGAATAAATGGGAGATGCTTCTTCCTTCTAACCACCTTTGGAGAGATTTCATTTTTTTGTGCAGGTGTTTCTTGATGTCAGATTTGTTTTAGAGACGTTGCCTCTACAGCAAGGGCAGCTAAAAGGTTAAGATAGTAAAGAGATTAGAGGCCTGTTCCCCCTGCAACCAAATCCCTTTTGGTAAATATAGCTGAAGGAGCCAGGCAGCACTTGGTGAGACTCCCCCCACTTCCCTCCTGTTCCACATTGCTTCTCCCTGCTGGATCCCAGTTCCATGGCAGTCAGACCTTTTGACTTCCCTGTCATCTGATCAGAACTCCTGCAGCCAGAGCCTGCTGTGCCCAGTGCCAGGTGAGAGCAGAGTCCGTGCTGGTGCCTCTGGGTGTGCTGGATTTCAGTCTCCACTGTACTGTGTGTGTGTGTAAATATGGATGTGTGAGTGTAGAAACCAAAATATGGATCCTTTTTAGGGGCTTGAATGTCCTCTGTAGTCTTCACAGTTGTTACACTTTATTGTTGCAGTAGTGGCTGAATGGGCACAAGTGCCCATTTGTTTTCCCCTGAACAGTAACAGAGGAGTCACAGTAGCTGATAGAGATAGTGCTCCAAATCTGTGCTGGGCCAGGGCTGTGTGTGCACAGGACCCAGATGTGGCTCTGGGAGAAGTTGGGACTCCAAACAAACACTCTCTATATCCCTCCCACTTAAAATGTCTGTAAAATTGACTGGCATGTTTGGGTTGAGTGAAATTAAGAAAGTGCAATGGCTCCATGAGTTGTTGGAATGCTTTCTTTTAATATCTTAGTGATACTGCTAATGCAGATTCCAGACACTGGCACGTGGGAGTTGTGTTGGCTTGGACCTGACGTTGGCACTAACAGAGACTCCAAGTTTGGGGAAAAGCTCTCAGATAACATTTCTTCAGAAAAACAGGAGACTTCTCTGGGTCCTTACAACACAGAAGTACAATTCTCCTCCAGGAATTTTATAATATGAAAGTAACTATATTAGAAAAAACCCAACAAAACAGAACCCTAGAGGAAAAAAGGAGACTGCAACAGCTAATTTGATAAGGAAAGGAAGTTTTGATTCTACAGTGCCACGTCTGAACCGCTACAGTCACCATTACTCAGGGAATTTCCTTCCATCCAGTTTGACTTCAGGGAAACACATCACGGTTGTTAAACCCCAAAACATTTCTCTGTGAATGTGACAGAGTGGAGATGCCTGTGCACAGGGCACAGGGAGGAGGCACAGCACGGGATGGTCCCTGATTCAGTCAGTACTGAACGTGCAGCAGGGCCCAGGTTCACTCTGCCTTTGGAACTCTCCTTGTTCCTAAGGGTTAGGTATTGCACAATGGTGGAAATGCAGCTTTCTGGTTTAGCCTATGAAAAGAAAAATCCATATTTTTGGCCTTGTTCATGGCATTTGGCAGGTTCACCTGGGAGGCAGCAAGGGCAAGAGGTTGTCTCTTGGCTTGTTGCTGCTGGAGCTGAGGCTGTGGGCACTGCAGGGCAGAGCTGTGAGCACATTCCTGGTGTCAGCACGGCCAGGGGCCAGCTGGGAGGGTCAGGGCCGGGCTGGATTAGACCTGGCGCAGTGCAGGGCTCTGCTCCAGCCCTGCCTCAGCTGCAATCCCTTCTCGTCTGCCCGGCAGCACCTGCACACGCCGGGCCCTTCGCTCCAGCCTGTTCTGTGATCCCTCCCTCCTTCACCCCCGGTTTTTTCCCTTTGCTGTCACCAATGTCCACAAGGAGCCAGCCATGAAATCTGCGCTGATTGGCGTGATCCTGGAGGGGATGGTTCTGCTCGCAGGTAACGGGTCCGTGCGGTGCCCGCGCTGTGCCCGCAGCCCTGTGTGCGTGTGCCAGCCCGGGGCAGGGCGGGGTGGGCGCTCAGCGCTGGCCGCGGGCACCGCCAGGAGCAAGAACTGATTAGCGAGGAAGAATGCTTTGATTTTGATTTGTTTTGGAAACTTTGGGGCCAGGAATGTCCCTGTTGCAGTTGCAGGGGGCCCAGCGCGGCAGCCCAGCCTGGTCCGTGCAGAGTCCGGGGACCGTCCGGAGCCCCATCGCGGTGTTTGGGCTCGGGGGAGCTGTGCGGACACGCAGGGGCCGCCGGCGGTGTCTGTGGTGCGTTCCTGGGGCTTTTGACAGATGTTTTCGCGTTTTCCTTTAATAATTTAAAACTGCCTTTCTGCGAAGTAGTTGTTGCCGTAACTCGGAGGACAAACCCTTTGCCGGCCCGTGCCCTTCGCAGCCCCTCCGGAGCGGCAGAGAGGGTTGCCATGGAAATGGCAGTAATTGTGCAAATCTAATTGTGTCGGGGGCCGTTTGTTGCGGCTAATTCTCTCCCTCCCCCCTCTCCCCCTCCCCTCCTTTCTTCTTTTGATAATAATAATACAATCCCTAATTAGGATGCAGCAGGGAAAGGTCGTCAGGAATTCGGCTGCCTTAGGGAGAGGCGAGCGCTGCTGGCCGGGCAGCCCCTGAACACCGTGTTTCAAGGAACACACCTTGCCCTTCAAGGGTTTTCGGTATCTGAGAGCTAAATGGGGATATTTCTCTTCGTGTGTGCTTATTCTTTTAGCCTTGTAGGTGTTTGTTGAGGTGTACGATTCTTACACTGCACACAATGAATCTCTGCTGATTCGTAGCAGCCACATCATTCCCTTCACTCAGGGATTTATTCCCACTTGCTCCCATGGAACAGGACTGTTCCCACCACAGCGGCACCGCTTGGAATGTGGGGAAGGATTTGTATTTGAACATACTGTGAAAGCTCAGCCACTCCTGAGGGTTTCTGACCCAGCCCGTGGGTCCGTGGCTTGGGACTGTTGCTGCAAACACTGCGGAATTAACGGGCATGGTTGAAATCCTTGTCTCCAGATTGCAGCCTTTTAAATACCACTTGTCTGATTTCCAGATAACAAGTTCCACTGGTTTGCTATTGTTAGTCTGTAACTAGATAAGGAACTCATTAAACGTTTTAAAGTCTCCTAATGATGTGATGAAGCAGATTGGCAACAGTGCTCTTACTAGTGATGGTTCACAAAATAGTAAACATTTGAGCTAAGAAATTTAGAGGGAACAGAGACTACTGAGAGTAACTTATTTTTTTGATTTGTTTTTCTCAAACTCAGTTGTGCCTCCCTATTTTTTTAAATATACCTGAAAAGGGATGCCTATGTTGCTTTTTGAGAAAAAAATTAGTTTTGCACAACTTCTTAATATCTGCTTCCTAGTGGGTCTGCAAAGACACAACTGTCCATGTCTTGGAGAAGAGTGGAATAAGGATATCCAGGAAATGATCTGTACTTTTGGAACCTGTAGTGATGTAGCTCCAGTAGCTCCAGCAAGGGGTGACATCGGCTTCCAGGACAAAAATTGGCATTAGCCAGATTGTGTGAAGCTTCTTCTTTTCACTCACTTCAAACAAACAATCTAAGAACTCAAACCAGTGGGAAAGCTTGGTGTTTAATTAGCCACCACCCTGGGGCTGTGCACTCAACTGGGGATTAATTTGCCACCTGGTGTGGAGCACTCACCCCACAGGTGTGTGCTGAGACAGCCCAGGCAGGTGTTCCTGCTGCTGCACAACCAGAGAGCTCCCTGGGCAAGAGCCCTGGGCAGGCTGGGAATGTGGGATGGGAAAAGGGGCCTCTCCCCTCCTCCCAGCCCTCTCAGAAATGCAGAAATTCATGGCATCTCCCCTTTTGTTATCCAGACCAATGTTATCTTTGCCCTGGCAAATATCAGCAGCTCTGCTCTGAAACAGCAGCATCTCCAGGGCTTGGGAATATCCCACACCTGTCTTTGCAGCCTCTCCCCTGAGTCTGACTGCAGACCTGCCTCCTGCAGTCTGGAGAGCCCTTCAAGAAAACACACTCCACAGAGTTCTACTGACTTTTCTCAGTTGCAATTGAAGTCTTTCTGTCTTCCAAACTGGGATTTTCCAGGACCAGTGATGTCTCTTATACTCCATTTATTCCAACATGTTTCCTTCACAGGTTTTTCCAGCAATCTTAATTCTGTCCTTGCTGTTTCCTTTACAGGTCAGATCACAGCCCAGGGTTTGTGTGCTGAGCAAGCCCAGCATTACTGGCCAGAGGGAAAGGGCTGTGCTGAGGTCGTGTCAGCACCTCTCAGGCTGAGCTGAGCTCTTCTTCCAGGCAGATGATACTGTCCAAATTCAGTGCTTTTCCACAGGCACTCCAGAGCAGTTCTCTTACATAGTGGAGAGCAAGGGCCCGGATGAACCCAGAGCAGAGCAGCTCTGGTATAGCTGTAAGTGCTGAACTACTACAGCCTTGCACTGCTCTTCAGCATTTCTCAGAGCTCTGCAGGGTTCTGTCCCTGCACTGGCACAAACAGTTCAGAGCTGGAGGCTGTGCCGAGCCCTCCTCTCCCTGCAGAGCTCACTCTGGTGCCAGCACCGACACTGGGGCCGACAGAGGGAGCAGCTTGGACAGGGACTACCTGTTGTGAGGGGACAAACCATATTCAAGAAGTCTATATCTTTGCTAAGTTTTTACTTTTAATCACACACCAAGTCCAGCTCCAGTACTCCCGTTCCTAATGCCCCATCTCCCCTCATCTCTCTCCCCCTGGCAACTCTCTAATCTCTCTGACATGCACATTCTGTCTGGTGGCTATTCTTTACAAATGTCCTTTGTGTTTTCATTCCCCTCCTTTGTGTGTGAATTCCTTTTTTCTTCCTGCTGCCCTGGTTGTGCTTGCTGGCTGGATTCGGGTGTAATGCTATTAGATTGGGATAATCCATGCTTGGTTTATCTGTGGGACTGTCTCTGAAGATTAGTGAAAACCAACGTTATGGGCCAGATAAAGTGAACTGGTTCAGAAGGGCTCTTCTGTCAGTCTGGGGATGCTCAGGAAAATGACAGCAGATTTTCATTACCCAGATTTGGTGTAATGGCCTGTAATTTACTTGGGCCCCGTTGGGGTCCCTGTGCCTTGAGGAGGGAGAGCTGCAGAGCAGGACCTCACTCAGTTCCCTTCTGCAGGACTGGGCAGAACTGAAATCAGCTTAGTGCAAGCATGGCAGAGTGCCTGTGGAGCATGATTCCTTTGTTGTTTGGTAATGAATTGAGTTCTGTGAGTTTTACAACTGGCGAGTCGTCAGTCGTCTTGGAATTCGAATTTTTTAAACTGAGGCTTTCCAGTAACTTCCTATTTTAACACTCTCTGAAACACTGGTGCCTGGAACATGCTCCAGTCAGATTTGTAGAGTTACCTGGAGTTTCAGCATACCAAATCTATTAAGGAAAAAGCATAAAATCCTTGTCTGTGCTTTGATCCCCTCTGCACGTTGACTCCCTGTGGTGCTGGAGCTTGGGAGAGCACAGCAGTGTGTGGGATGGTGTGGCTGATGGGCCAAAGCTCTGCGAGCAGCACGTGGGAGGACACACAGGTTTGGGTTTGCTGCTCTCCCAGCCCTGTGCAGTGAGTGTGGGGCTCTCTGCTGGCTCTGGGAGTGCCGGGGGCTGTGCCAGGCTGGGGCTGGGAAGGGTCTCGGTCCCTGCAGTGACATCCCCTCTCTACATCTCTTCCAGGTGTGGAATGTGCTGTTAACATCAATGAGTGTGAGGAGGGGCCCTGCCAGAACGGAGCTGTCTGTGAGGATGGCATTGCTGACTATTCCTGCCACTGTGCCCCTGGCCAGGATGGCACAGTCTGGGGAGGGAAGAACTGCTCTGTGAGGCTCACTGGGTGCCAGACCCACGACTGCCAAAACGAGGCCTTGTGCATCCCCACCTACCAAGCCGAGAGCCACGGCCACCTGTGCCAGTGCCAGCCTGGTTTCTCTGATGCCACGTGCTCGACACCAACGACGTTTTCCTTTGCTTCCAGAGGATATCTGCTCGTTGAGCTGCCCGTGGGCAATGGGAGTGGCCGGGCCGTGGGAGGGGACCGGGCGCCCCACGTGTCCCTGCGCTTCCGCACCACCCTGCCCAGCGCCATCCTCTTTTACCGAGGGCACCCAGCCCAGTACCTGTTCCTGGAGCTGTGGGAGGGCACCCTGCACGCACAGCTGCGGAGGGAGGACGTTGGGTACCCGCTGCTCCTGGAGGGGCTCAGACTGGATGATGGCCAGTGGCACAAAGTGGAAGTTGTTGTGAACAGCACCCTGCAGCTGAGGCTCTGGCACAGCTCTTGCGAGGCAGGTGTGTGCCTGCAGAGCGCTCCTCTCCCACCTGACACTGCCCTGACCCCACAGGCCTTCTCCAGCCTGTACTTTGGAGGTGCTGAGGAGCCCATGGCCAACAACACACGCAGCCAGCAGGGCTTTGTGGGCTGCCTGGAAGATGTGCAGGTGGACACTGAGGCTGTGCTGCCAGAGGACCTGCCAGTGGGAGAGTCCTCTGTGGTGAGGCCGGGCTGTGACCGGACAGAGTGGTGCCTCTCCCAGCCCTGCCTGCATGGAGGGCTCTGTGTGGACCTTTGGGCGACCTTCAGGTGTGACTGTGCCAGGCCTTACGGAGGCCCAGCTTGCTCACATGGTAAGTGCCTCAGGATTTACCCCTGCCAGCTCCAGAGGTGCGAGGGGAGTGCTGGTATCAGCTCTGGGAACAGTATTTTCTACCTGGCCAGGGGGGAAACTAAAGCAAAAGCCTCCATGAATAAAATTCTCCTTGATCCCTCTCCTGTCACTTGCTCCTGCAGGAATGACTGTCAGTTTTGTGGTGGATGTTACTCCTGGTTGGGGCAGGGGCTCTGACTTCACCTTCCTAACAATCTGTGTGAATGCATGGCCAGGGAAGTTGTTTTACTGTGAAAAGCTGATCTTGAGCTTGTGAGCTGAGGATGAATAGGAATGTATTGCTTTACAGGTAAACCACAGAGTGCTAAAGGAAGCTCTTTGACAATTCTGAGTTAAGGTCATATCTATCTGCATTTTTTGCTCCTGCAAGGCTTGTGTTAGTATTGTTCCAGTTTTTTGTTTCAATTCTGAGCCCTAAACATGGCATGTACTGCTATTACCAAGTTTACAAGTTTGAAAAGCAAACCCTGTAGCTTAAAAGTCCTTGAGTAAACCTGCTGGGTTGGCAAGGGCTCTGCTAGACCTGTGTTTCCCTCTCGTGCTACGTGGGTGCTTGAAGTCCTGCCCTCCAGAGAAAGCCAGGACATGGTCACCACTTCTTGGCTCCACAGACCATCGTTACCCTGACACACGTTGAAAACATTGAGAAGGATTTGCCCCTGTTCCTGGGGAGCTGCAGCTCAGAACATCCCTGTGCCAGCTGCATTCCCTCTGTCTCTGATGGGCATTTCTTTTCTTTTCCAGAGCGCCCAGCAGCCACATTTGGCCTAGAGAACTCCACCAGCTTTGCCTCTTTCCCCCTGTCTGACAGCCTCGGGGCAGACTTCAACATCTCCTTCTTCATGCGCAGTCGGAAGCCGCACGGTTTGCTCCTGCAGATCGGGAACCAAACGGGCCCAGGGCTCACCATCTACCTGAGGGACGGCCAGCTGAGGGTGGAGGTGTCACCCACGGACACTGTAATGTTTCCAGAGGATGTGGTTGATGGGAGAAGACATTTGGTAGCCCTGTCTTTCCAAGGAGGCACTGTTGGTGCTCAGCAGTCGGACTCGTATGTGGAGCTGGGACAGCTCGTGGCACAGCCCCTGCCAGCTGGGTCTGAAGTGTATGTTGGGGGCCACCCCGACCCAGGGACTGCAGAGCTGTGGGGGGGCTACTTCAAGGGCTGTTTGCAGGACATCCAACTCAACCACCACCAGATACAGTTCTTCCAGGCTGAGAACTACAGTCTGCCACAGGAACTCAGCGGGACTCAGAGTGGGAGCCTTGTGAATGGCTGCATCTCTGATAACACCTGCAAGGTATGTGATGTCTCTTGTTTGTCTCTGTGTGCAGTTTTTTGCCAAAGTGCTGGAGTTCCTGTAGGCCAGTGGTGGGCACAGGGAGAAGCAGGAGCTCAGGAATTTCTTGTGCAGAGACCCTTGAGCTTCCTTCACTGCTGTTGAGTTGGTTTCATTTCAGCTTTTCCCTTCTCTCTTGATTCAAACACTGCTTGTACTGGTCTGTGTTGTCACAATTCTACCAAATTCTCTTTAGACCTAAAGATGAATTATGCTGCCCCTAAATTCCCCTGTTTTGTTTTTCAGTCTGAGCCATGTCAGAATGGTGGCAGATGCATTGTCACTTGGAATGATTTCCATTGCAGTTGTCCAGCAAATTTCACTGGGAAATTTTGTGAAGAGAGAGTCTGGTGTGAAAGTGACCCTTGTCCTGAAGCCACCACCTGCACAGACGTTGTAGCAGGATATGTGTGTAAGTTCTGCTCTCCTGTTTGTGTTGGTAAAATCCCTGAAGTTCCCTGTCTATGATCAATATTCCTTGTTTGTGCTGTTGAAATAAATACAAACACATGCTGCAAAAATGGAGGGGTGCCCAGGGACACCCTCCAGCAGCAGCACGGGCTCTGTGGGTTCGCCCCACGTGTGACAGCACAGCTGATTCTGTGACTGTGTCTCGATGCGGGGGAACCTCTCCTTTGCTGGGGAGTGATCCCAGCTCATCACCAGCCCAGCACCAGGACTGTCCAGCTCTCAGAGATGTTCAGCCATTATGGAGGCTCAGGTTATTTCACCAAGTAGGGCCCAATTCATATTGCAATCATGTCTGGGTTTCTCCTAAGAGAGAACCACGAAGGATGAAGAAAACTAGTGAGGTAATGGTGCCCTGGTGTGGAGGAGGGTTGTCTATGGCTAGAGAGTGTCCTGGAACTGATGGTGACAGCATGTCCCCAGCTCTGCCCCTGGCTGCCTCAGCAGCTCTGGCTGTGTCACTCTTCTGGCCTGGGCTCTACTTTTTCTGGCAGTAAAAGGGGAATAGTTGGATTATTGTACAGTGAGACTGATGACTAAAAAGTACTACACAGAGCTGGACATTATTACCAGGGGTGTGATTGTAAACAGGAAGAGCTTTAAGGATGCAGCAGCTCGGGCTGTAATCCTGCTCACACTAAGCTTATGGGATTCTCAGGGAGGGAACCTGCCAGGATTGTGCCATTGGTCTGTCTCAAACATGACTGTCTTTCAAATCCCTCATGCTCTGCCCCTTTATTTATAGGTCTGGCTAATGCAACATTTAATAGTTACGCTGCTGTGGAATTTACCACCAACGCGTTTGTGACCAGAACCCTGAGCAGCCTCCACATCGATTTCAGGACCAGGGATGAAGATGCTGTTTTGCTTCAGGCTGTGGAAGAGGTGGATTCCCTCCAGGTAGCCATTAGGAACTCCTCCCTGGTCGTTGCCATCAGGAGTGGGAACAGCATCGAGGGTGTGAGCTTCCTGAGCACACAGCCGGTCACGGACGGGGCCTGGCACTCGGTGTCGGTGTCCATGGAGGAGCCGGGCGCGCCCTCTTCCCGCTGGCTGCTCTGGCTGGACGGGGCGGTGAACGTGACCCTGCAGGGCAGCGCCGGGAGCTTGGACTTCCTCAAGAACAACGTGCTGGTCGTCCTGGCCGAGAACTTCACGGGCTGCCTGGGCGCGGTGCAGATCGGGGGGCTGTACCTGCCCTTCGCGGCGCCGCGGCCGTACCCGCAGCCCGAGCAGTTCCTGCAGGTGGGGCCCGTGCCCCTCCGGCTGGGCTGCACCGGTGCAGACGTGTGCGCCTCGGCGCCCTGCCTGCATGGCGGCACCTGCCGCGACCTGTTCGACGCCTTCGGCTGCGGCTGCAGCGCGGGCTGGGCCGGGCCGCGCTGCCAGCACAACCTGGACGACTGCCAGCCCAGCCCCTGCGTGCACGGGCGCTGCGTGGACGCCGTGGCCGACTTCCAGTGCGAGTGTTTCCGCGGCTTCATCGGCAAGCGCTGCGACATCAACGTGGACGACTGCGTGCGCCACCAGTGCCTCAACGGGGCCACCTGCGTCGACGGCGTCTACGGGTACTCCTGCAAGTGCCCCCCACAGTTCTCGGGGCCTCGCTGCGAGTAAGTGCCTGGGCTGCCCCGGGTGAAGTGGGGGTTCACCTGGGGACACTTTGGGGAAATATTTCATTGCAAGTCTCTGGTAAAGCACCTGAATTGTGCTGTGAGTTGGGAGGTGATGTCCAGATCCTCCCTGACCGGGGCTCAGCCTTGTGTAGGATAACGGTCCTTCCTTCTGGTGTGGGTTATCCCCATGCTACGTGTTGGAGCCCCTTAAAGGGCAAGTTCTCTAGCCTGTTGTCACTTCCCTCTGGCATTCCCCAAGAACTTCATCTTCTCTGGGATTTGACTTCCCTCTGCCATGTTCCTGTGTTGATTTAAAACAAAACAACTTGTGCCAATTCAAATGGAACATGGAGATAAGTACTCACATGGTTGAGCTTTGGTTATCTGTTGCACCCAATTGAACTTCCTGTTGTTCCTGTTGCATTCTGGTGCAGTTACCTGGTACTGGCATTATCCTTCCTGGGGCCTGGCTGTGTTGCCATTGGGCATTCCAGCAGTATCCTGTCCCTGATTGTATTTTCATCAGCAAGAACAGGCAACTGTCTGCAAAAAGGCCTGGTACTGATACAGCTCCTGCCTGTTCTCTGGGCATGCTCCGAGTCATATTCTGATATTCTGGAAGATTTCTGAGACTCTTCTCCTCTCCACTTGTATCAAAGTCCTTCCTAGAAATAGCAGTGACTGTCCCTATGACCCTCGGCACCCCCTTCCTATGCTCCCCAAACCTGGCTGCTCCAGAGCCTGTCCTTGCTCTCCCCAGGTGGCCGTTCCCACCTCAGCAGTGCGGCAAGAACTTCACGTGTCTGAACGGCGGCCGGTGCATCAGTGAGAGCTGGGGAGCCAACTGTTCCTGCAGGCCGGGCTTCACCGGCAGGAAGTAAGTGCTGCAGGAGCCAGAGCTCAGCTCCTCCTCACAGGGAGGCTGAGCAGGGCCAGGCCCCACTGCTGCCCTGTCCCTGTGCCAGTCAAACAGCTGCTCCTCAGCTGTACAGGAGCTGTTACTTTGAGCAGAGGGGCCTTGAGATCATCCTGCTGCCAACACCAGTTTTTGCAGCAAGAATGGCTTCAAAGTAGTTCTTGGGCCCTTGTGAGAATTCGCTACCTGTGCTGGCCTCAGTCCCACAGAAACCACAACAGCAGGGCTGGTGTGAATGGGGGCAAAATTCATGGAGAGAAAGCACCTGAAAAAGATGAACAGGCACTTTTCAAATAAGTGAGGCTTTTTTAGACTGTGTGATCTTGTGTCCTGTGGCACAGGAGTGTAGGTGACAGTTCTAATACCCTTTTCCTTTGCAGCTGTCAAATCAACATAAACGAGTGTGAGCCGAACCCGTGCCAGAACGGGGGCACGTGCCAGGACTCGGAGAACAGATACGAGTGTGTGTGCAGTGCCAGCTACACCGGCGAGCGCTGCGACATCAACGTAAGCACTGCCCGGGGGCTGCTGGGGCTGCCCAGCACGGGGGAGCCAGCTGGGACCAAACAATCCTCAGCTGGCAATGGCTTTCTCTCTGTAGTGCTGCTGCATGTTGGGCTCCAGCATAAAAACAACTGCAGCAAAAAGCTCTCAGTGTCTGCACATGCTGCCATATGGCTTTTGGGGCTGTCTCTGCACATTTCCATAGATTTCACAACTCTTTGGACAGTAATCCAGCTACTGCAGTTGGCCCAGTTTCCTGGAGAACAGAATTTCAGTTGGCATTTTGTCTTGCATGAGATTAACAAAGCACCTTCTCTCTCTAAAATAATCCCAGTAGAAATGGATGTGTTTGGAGAAGGGAAGTGGGATGAAGTTGGGCTGAAAGTGGTTCAGGTCTGAGTTCACAGCTGTGGCCTATCCCTGAGCTGCTGTCCCTGGTGCTGGCCCTGCTGTCCTGTGTGTCTGATCCCAGTGTTCTGGGGGGGCTGGGGTCCACACCCTTGCTTTCTCTCTGTACAGCTGTTGCATGGACAGGTAGCTTGGCTGGTAACCTGGGAATGTACTAACCCCTCCTGCATGGAAAGGGCCGTGTGCCAGGCGGGGGGTGCTGCTGTTGCTGTTACCGAGGGCTCTGCAATGCCCATGCCAAGGTCACCCTGACACTTCCAGGTTGCATGCAGTGACTCCTTCAGGCATCTCCATCCCCTCTGTCCCAGGACACTTCTTGTGGATTCCTTGTATCCATGCTCATCACCCCTCTTGCTTTCTGCAGAACTTTCCTTCCCCTCTGGCGAGGCCAGGCCAGTGGTGGGGCAGGGCAGGGCAGGGCAGGGCTGGTGCTGTTTGCACAGGCACAGTCACTGAGGTGGCAGCTGAGCTCTCCTCTCTCCCCTCCTGCAGCAGCAGCAGCAGCAGCAGCAGCAGAGGCAGGGGCTGGACTAACCTGCATGCTCTGCACAGCCACAACTAACCCTGCACTGCACTCGGGTCTGGGCAGGCTCAGGGAACCAACCTCAACTTCAGGCACTGCAAAAGGACAGAAGGACTTCCAGGTCCTCTGGGAATGTTCCTTTGCTGCTTTGTGAAGTGAGTACAGACTGAAGGGCATCCAAAAGCTGTAAATAATGCAGCTCGAATTATTTTGGTTTGCAGGGTGGCAGATACATTGTTAGCAATAAGAAATATTTCTTATTTTTAGTCTTATTGTAAAGCTTTCTTTTATGACAAAAATTCCACAGTTGTTTTAGTTCTTAGTTGTTGTCTTCCATGCCATCGTTAATTCCACCAGAATCTAGAGAATTCTCATTTCTCCTCTCAGTACTGGGGCCTTCTATCATCTCCATCTCCCATCCATGTCCTGACCTTTTTAACATCTTCCCCGTCCTGCTGCAAGTTTTCTTCAAGTCTCTTTCACAGTTTAACAGCCAAATCATTCTCTGCTTTGCCATTAGAGGCATCATTGAACATCTTTCCCTTGCGTGGGGAAATTTTTTGGGGTTACTGAAAGTTCACATTACTCTGCATTAACTTTATAATTTTTTTTTTTTGCAACATTGGTCAGGTCTTTGCCAGTGGCACCTGTGTATTTTAGTCTGATGTTGGTAAGGATGCTCCTTTAAAAACTCCCACTGTAGATGCTGAGTTATACAGACATTTACATCTTAAGGGGCTGTCCTGGTGTGAGAAAGTGCTTTTTCTTGCTTTTCTAAAAGTCTTTTTTCCTCTGAACTGACCTTTTGGGTCAGTTATTGCAGTTATTGTAACCGGTGGAGTTTCATTGTTTCTCCATTGATTTCTTTTACAGAAAGGGACTCCAGGTGCTCTCTTCCCCTCCCCACTAATTGAAGTAGCTGTCCCTGTAGCCTGTGGCTCTTTGCTGCTCCTCAGCATTGGGCTCATATTCATGATTCTCACGGCAAGGAAGCGGCGCCAGTCCGAGGGGACCTACAGCCCGAGCCAGCAGGAGGTGGCAGGAGCTCGGCTGGAGATGGACAGTGTCCTAAAGGTGCCACCTGAGGAGCGGCTCATTTAGGCCCTGCCCAGGCAAGGAGATGCACCTGCAAGGTCTGCTCAGACCTTGAGCTCTTCCCAGCACTTGCAGCAGCAGATCCACCCCATCCCAGTTTCCTTAAGGCCTGGGCACGAAGACACGGACTCGCCATAGGAGGCAGAGCTGCAGTGGGAGCTGCCCCGGCTGGGCCCACCCCAGTGGCTCCCAGGGAGCCTCTGCCCTCCCTCTGCCCTCCCTGGGGTGCTGGAGTTGCTCTGGCTCCAATCCGCTCCCAGGCAGGAGTGGCTCAGCCAAATCTTTCCAGGGCAGCGAGAAACGAGGCCGCAGTGCAGATGCAGCTCTGGGCCCCACTCAGGATCTGTGGGGAGTGGGGTCATGGCTGGTTTGTGCAACTGCTCTGGTTCTGTCAATGCTGGAAAACACTTCAGCTCACAGCTCAGGTGTGTGAGGTTTTCAGTCTTCAACAGCAACAGCAGCTGTGACCTCCTGCCCTGTGATGGCCCCGTGTTACAGGGAATTGTCAGGATTTACCACAATCCTTGTGCAAATCCATGTGGAATGATGAGGTGCTGTTAGACATTCCCACGGGTACCATGGCATGAAGGTGCAGGCAGGACTGCAGGGGTTTGGGCAGTGCTGGACTCTGTGTGTGTGTGGAGGGGAGAGGGGAGCAGGAGAAGGCTCAGCAGCCCCCCCTGCATTCCTTGGCCCCTGAGTGACGGGGGGACAGGGAAGGGGGTGCCCCTGGCCTGTGGTTCAGCTGAGGGGGCTCGGGGGGCCGGGGCCAAGGGAGGGGAGCTCTGGTAACTGCCCATTCTGCCACAGCAGCGACTGTGGGCGCAGCTCAGCCACTCGTCCGTGGTGGGAGCTGCGGGTGCGGCGGGCGCGGTGGTGCTGCTGGTGGCACTGGCAGCCACGGCCGTGGCCATGAAGAGGAGGAGAGCCACGCAGGGGACATACAGCCCGAGCCGGCAGGAGAAGGACGGGGCTCGCGTGGAGATGTGGAATGTCATCAAGATGCCCCCAACCGAGCGGCTCATCTGAGTGCTGCACCAGTGCCGACTCCTGGCGCGGCCCCTCTGTCCCAGGTGTTGGTTGGTGCTTTGGTAGGACAGGCCTGCACTGCCTGCAGCTGCTGCCCAGGCTCCAGGCTCCTGCCTGCTCCCACTGCAGGGCACCCACCTGCTCACATGAGCTCATTATTGCAGCTCAACCCACTCACAACTTGTATCAAACTGCTCTGCAGCAGGAGCAGCAATGGTGGGTGGAAAAGACCCTTTGTGGTGAGGCCAGGAGAGGACAAAGGGTGGGACGGGACCCAGAACCAGGGACAGAACCCGGTGCTGCCACAGCCAGAGCTGGCCGGGCCCCCTGGGCTCCTGCAGCTCCCACGGGCACTGGGGCTCAGAGACACAGGAACTGTCAAGACCCTGCAGGCAACAGAAAACCACCCTACAAATGACTGAGGCAGGTCCAGTTAATGGGGATTAAACCACTGCATTCAGAAATAATGTGAGTAACATGGTTGTTTCAAAAAACATGTGCCTGTGGCTCCTCTGCAAGGCTCAGCCAGGTGAGTGAGTGGTGGGAAATCCTCCCCAGAGCTGCTGCTGCCCCTCCCTGCCTGGGCACTGCCTGGCTGCACATCCCACCGTGCTGGGTATGGACACGGCTGCTGGAGCTTCCTCTGAGACCAGACCAAACCACAGGACTATGTTAAGTGCCTTTCTGAGCCTGAGTTGCCAGTTACAGTTTGACCTTTGTGAAAGGAGGAAGTCTCTGTGTAGAACAACTGCTCACTTTGCTTGGGCTGTGCCCCAGGGCCGAGGGCAGTGGGTGATCCCCCCACCTGGAGGATCTGCCACCCCTGAGCAGGGGCTCGAGGGCAGGAGCTGAGCACAGAACAGGCCTTGGCAGAGCAGCAGGTGGTACTTGCTGGGTGAGGAGGGGAGAAGGAAATAGTTCTAGGTATGACCTCTCTGGACAGACACAGGTTTGGGCTCATCAGAACAGGAGAGTGGAACTTAGTGAACCAAACTAGTGCCCTTTAACCCAAACCAGGGCTGGTGTAGTGACACAACCTTCACTTTCCACTGCCCTAAGAAGGGGGTTGATTCTGTGGCTTCTGGGCTACTGTTTTAGCTGCTGAATGTGCTGTTTCTTTAGGCATAACGTGGCAGAGCCTGTGGCAGGAAATGCAGCAGAGCAGGCCAGGTGAGCTCTAGTCAGTAATGTTTCAGGATAATCACTGCAACTATCAATGAGGAATATTTTGGAACACAGTGTCTGCTTTTTAATCTCAAAAATACTATCAGGAAGCAGGGTGGGAACTGCCCACTGTAGCTCATTGCCACCAGAAGAAAAGGCTGATTATTCTGGTTAGCTTTGGAATTTATTTTTTACTTTAGCTGTAAATGTTTCTAGTTCCAAGCAAAGGGAAGAGCACAAAACTACTGATCAGGTGTGTGTTTAAGAACAGCTGAGTCTGCTAAGAACAGGTCTCTGCACTGGTGCAGCTGCTGATAGAAGAATGAAAGTTTTGGAAAATAGAAAATAACCAAACGAGTGGGGAGACAGTATTTTGTCTGTGTGCTCTTTTCCTCTAAAGCTGGAGAAGAGCTGAAATAGCAAGTGATGCTCCCACCTGGATGTGTTTGGGAAGCAGCTGGATGTGGCAGTGCCCCAGAGATGCTCTGACTGCAGGGGGGAGCCTGGTCCTGCTTTGGTTTATTTCTTGGCAGTGATGCTGCTGTCAGGGAGGTCCAGCACACTCTGGGGGCAGAGACAGGGGCACTGCCTGGCCCCTCTGGCACTGGGAGCAGGTGAGTGGGTGCCCAGCAGTGTCTGTGCATGGAGGATCCAGCAGTGTCTGTGCATGGAGCCCCAGCAGAGCTCTCCGGGGCTGGACAAACACAACCCCTGGTCTGGGTCTGGCCATGGTCAGGGTTGGGGGGTCTCACCTGGGCAGAGTTCTGGGGGTCACCTGTGCTGGATGCAAAGGCTGCTGGGGCTTCTTCTGCCCCTCCTGAGCTGGACTGACCCCCAGCAGGCTCAGGGCTCCTGACCTGCCCCAGTTCAGTCCTGACCACTGCCAGGACTGGTCCTGCTGTGCAGCTTTGGCTCCACTGCCCGGTGGGGTTTAAACTGCAGGAGAATGAGGCAGCACCAGGGGCTGAAACACCCCCTGTTCCTGCAGCCCTGTGTGGTTTGGGGAACACCAGCCCTGTGCTCTCAGAGCTCACTGAGCTACTGCAACACCCTGGAAGGCAAAAAAGGCACAAGCCCACCCCCCTGAACCCTCCAGCACCCCTGGCTGTGTCTGTGCCAGGCACAGCCCCTCTCAGGGGCAGCAGCAGAGCAGCTGCTTGGATTTCAGGCACCCAGAGCCAGTACTAGCAAAGGTGTTAAAATCCTCTGTCAGTGTCTTGAGCATTTCTGCAAAATAATTGATGGAGGGTTTGTTTTTGTTTTCAATAATGAACTTTCTTTTGATATTTAATTTTTGAATATATTTTTTCACAAAACTGGACTTGGTGTAGTTAATGATCATGATGCTGATTTCTTTTGTAACTGTAAATTTTATAATTTGTATATAATTAGAATGTCCTTCAAAAGAAATTTACAATAAAATTTGGTTAAAAACAGAGGTGGTTACATTGACTTGTGACCATTTTTCCCTGATGAACACCTGCTGTCTGGATGGCTGATGGTGGGGTGTGACACAACTGCAACCCTCGAGTTCTCTTGGCAGTTGAATTATTAATTTGGTGTTGGTTTGTCAGAGCCCAGAGCCCTCAGCCTGGGGGGCAGCAGCAGGGCAGAGCTGCTGCATCAGGGAGGGAGGAGCTGTGCAAAGCTCCTGCTCTCCCTCTTCCCCTGCCTTTGACCATCAGGTATTTATGGGCAGGGAGGACACTGCAATGTGGGGAGAAGGGCCTGTGATTCCCAGGGCTGGCCTGTCCCACCCAGCGTGAATGAGATACAGGAATGGTCTGACCTGTGCAGCAGCAGATGCATCACAAACTTCAGAGTTGTTTTTCTTGCCTTTTTTCTTAAATAAACTTATTTCTAATAGCAGGAAGCAGCTGTAAATAAGCAAATTGGTACCAAACACAGGGTAAGTACAGGAACATGGAGAAAGCTGAGTATAAAGACTCTGATGAATAATACCAGGAACACTTTTTATAGAGGATTTAGTAAAAAAACATCAAAAATCCTTCTGCCTCAGACCTTGAGCTGGTTCCCAGCCTGGCCTGCTCTCCCAGACAAGCACTATTAGGAATGAATCATGTTAAGAATTCCTGAGTTTAAATAAGAGAAACCCCCTAAATCCTGCCCTAGGGAGAGGGTGATTTCTTTATTACAAGAAGCCCCCAAAACAGTCTCCTGCTTGCAAACCCTGTTCCAGAAGGGAGGAAGGTCATGAACTCCTTGTCCTGCTGGATTTCAGAGGTGCAAAATAAAGTGAAGGGTGAGAAATGCCATTTCAGTGCAGTCTCAATTCTCTTCAGTGCCTCAAAACTGACTTGGACATTGATCCAAGTGCTTGTTTAAAAATCAGTGGCATAAAATGATCCATAATATGGGCAAAGTAACCAGGATGGAAGGAATTGTAGTGGGACAGAATTTCCTGAGTGTTTTAAAGCATCTGTACTGGGCCTCCTCAGTGTCTGATCCCTGTGTGACACAAGAATTTAAAAAAGAGCCTGTGAAGTGCTGCCTGTCCCAGGCAGGACTGTCCAGTCTCCATTCACATCCACCCTGATCCAGAAAGTTTGATCATCCACCTCACAGCAAAGGAGCTCTGGAATTCCACACTGAATTACATTATGTAACATTCATATTCTGAACTGTATAAAATAAAATGGAACTGTTATCTTAGACTTTAAATATTTTACTATGCAATACTAAACCCATCTGTCTTCCAGCACAAAAAGAAAATACAAATCCAAGGGAATGGCTTGTCAGAGGAACAGCACTGTACAGAAACAGAATATCCCTGGAATACTCTGGTCTCTCCCAAACCAGTGGCATTTCAGCTATTATTTTTCTTTTGTATTGCCCAGCCTCGAATACACAGACAGCCATTCCCATTCCCCAGAGTAAGAAAACTTCCAAGATTACATGAATAAAATAGATACATTGGAAATCAGGTAAAGCTTTACAAGAATTTCCCCAAGTGTCCAAGATGATTTCCTTTATCAAAGGCTCAATGGTGACGTGATTCCCTCTGTGAGCGACAGGTTTGACACCAGAGTGTGCCCAGACACAAAACAACCCAAAAAAGCACCACTGAAGTAAAGCAGAAATGACCAGAGCAGCCTCCTGGGGGTGCCAGGGTGGGCTGAGTGTCCCCAAACACGATGGGCACAGCAGGGGCTCAGAGCACCCACCTGGGTGAGCCCCCGACACCTCAGCCCTGCAGCTGCAGCAGGAGCCGCCAACTCTGAGACCCCCAATTTTCTCTTTTTTTGTTTGTAATAATCAAGTAGATATTGTTACATTCCATTCCTATACTGCCACTTACATTACTGATAGATAATATTACAATACACTTATATAAGAACTAGGATACTCTTTATGGCCTCTATTTTCTGATGTGTTTAACAAAAACAAACTAAAAAAAAATTAAAAAAAAAAAGAAAACAATTGCTGGTGTTTCCAGTTTCCCAACAGCAATGCAGGACCAAACCCTGAGCAGCTGCTCTGTGTGCTGTGGTTTTGGGGCAACAGGGCCTTGTGACAGCTGTGCCCCCGAGAGGCGCCGGTGCCACGCGGTGTGGGGAGCCCAACCCACCCCACAGCACAACCCAGCGGGTGTCTGGGCTCTGAGACAGGACAAAGCAGAGCCTGATGGGTTGGTCTGGTGCAGCTCACGGGTCAGGTGTGTTTGCTGCACTTTGCCCATGGAAACAAAACATTGTATTTCTGTGTGTAGTGCCAGAAAAACTGCCCATTCCCACAGGCAGGACTGAGCCCAGCACAGTGTGCTGAGTGCTAAAGACTGAAACACAGGAAGGAGGAACTTTGCCTCAGCAGCACTGCCTGAAAAGCTGTGTGTGGAAAACCCAACCTGCCCCATCCCCTCCCGCTTTGGTCAGTGCAGGGTTTGGTGCTGGGGAGTGAGGGAGCTGTGGCAGGGACTGGGGCAAGGGGGGCCTCTGACTCAGGGCAGACACCTCTTGTGTGTGAGCTGCAGCTCAGTGATGGTCCTGCAGCTGTCCTGGCTCAGCCTTCTGTAAAAGAAATGCTTGGTTTTATGCTGGCTCAAAAAACCCAAACTCCCTCTGTCACTTCCAAAGGGACACCAAGGCCACTGGGCATCACTCAAATGTTTCCCATCGCTTTCTGAGCTGTTCCACCTTACCTGGTGTGGGTGACACGTCCTGCTTGGTCTTTTTTAACAGATCTTCAAATGGATCTTTAGTCTCCTCAGATTTTGAGGACAGTAACACTGACTCCAAGCCCTTGGCTGGCCTGGCAGGGAGCAGAGGGGGTTCACTGGCCAGCAGAGCCAGAGCTTGTTTGGGATCTACCTTTGTGCTGGACTGGCCCAGGTGTAACGTTCGGGGTTTGGAGGGACACGCCGGCTGGAGGGGGCCGGCCGGGGAAGGGCTGTGGCTCTGCAGGAGCAGGGAGGGTGGCACAGCTGCTGGCACAGCTGGAGCCTGGCTGAACAGGTTTGGCATGGAGAGTGTTGACAGGTGTGCATGAGGCCTCTGGGGGGGGTAGAAGCCAGAGCTGGGGGTTATGAAGCTGGAGCTGTAGGCGTGGCCTAAGGAGGGGGTGAAGGAGCCCCTCGGGGGTCTGACCAGGGACACTGGAAGGGCTCCTGGCAGTGTCTGGGTGAAGGGGTTGGGGGATGGCTGTAGAAAAGCTGGTGGAGCTGGGGAGGGATAGCCAAGGGGCTGGACAAAGGGTGCAGCTGGGGGAGGCACAAAGTCAGTTGCCCCCAGGCCAAAGGCAGCTGTGCAGGGCAGGGGGGCCGAGCTCTGCAGGCTGGGGGGCCCTCGCTGTGGGGCATGGCCCTCCCTGCCTGCTGTTCTCAGGGGGTCCAGCAGGTTCAGCAGGAAGTCACTGTCATTCCCTGCCCCTTCTGTGCTCACCTTGACAGGCTGGAGCATCTCAGCAGTGCTGGCAGCACTGGGCAGCAGCTGAGATGGATGAGGGCAGTAATTCAGAGGCTGCTGGGGGTCAGGGTCTAAGGACACGTTACCTGCTCCAAAGGGCTCTGGGATAAGATCAGCCCCCAGGTGGCTGCGCCCAGGGGCAGGGAGGGTCTCCCCTGACCCCGCTGGAGTCTGGTGCTTGGACGCCCTGGGTGCTGGTGGGGGTGGCACTATGCCCAGTTCCGGAGTCTTCCTTCCCTGTGGCCTTGGAATGGTGATGTTCCCTTGAATGGCAGGATTGGGATTCACTTCATCCTTCTCTGCAGGAGCCAAGCCACTGTCTCTGCTCTGGGGTCTCCTGGTGACTGGGGGTGTGTTTCCCAGGGCAGTCAGAGGCCTTTCTGGGGAGCTCTGGGAATACTTGGTGGGAATAGCCATGTCATCATGGCCCATACTCCACAGCTTGTTGTAGGGGTGGGACAGCTTCATGGTTGGCACAATCCTGTTCCTCTCGGACACACCAAGGTCCATTCTCTGCAAGAAAGCATCAGGAATGTTAACTTTGACCTCCTGAGGACACAGAGCAGGAAGTGGGGTCAGGCTGCTGGGCTGAGAGAGAAGAGGAGGGACCCCCTGACTACCAGCACTGTGGTCCCTGTCCCTGGCAGGACAGGCATGGAACCAGCCAGGACTCTGCAGCTGGAACTCCAGCTCTGCCTCTCACAGGTGGTTCAGCTGTGACACACTGTGGCATCTGCTGTAGCTCAGTAAGGAGCACAGCCCTGTGTCCAACGTACAGAAACTGAGAAGCCTTAACTGCTGTATGGAAAAAGCTGACAAATTTAATATCTGCATATAACACTAAATTAAATATTATTATAAGGTAGAAATGACATTCTCTTCTTTCATGTCAGATGAAGATCTCTGAGTCTGCTTTAGTTTGGCACTTCCTAAGCTGAGTATGTTCAGTGATGCCCTTCACAAAGAATCCCTCTTCTCCAATCTACATTTTTCAAATTTTAGCACCAAATGGCCAAATTAAAAGAAAAGAACATTTGGAGGGGACCAATTCAGTGATTTCTTAATTCAGAAATTAATTTTGAGACACATGAGCAAAACCCTGAAAAATGGATTATATTATTATCATCATCATCACTACTACTCCTGGGATCTGCCCAGTGCCACGAGGAAGCTGCTCATGGCCAAGAGAGGCCCCAGCCCATCCCGTGCAGCCCCAGCACACCCAGACCTGGGGGGTCCCAGCCCAGCCTGTGCAGCCCCAGCACACCCAGACCTGGGGGGCCCCAGCCCATCCCGTGCAGCCCCAGCACACCCAGACCTGGGGGGCCCCAGCCCATCCCGTGCAGCCCCAGCACACCCAGACCTGGGGGGCCCCAGCCCATCCCGTGCAGCCCCAGCACACCCAGACCTGGTAGTCGAAGCTGCAGCGCTGCTGCTCCTCCTCCGTGGGTGCCCGCAGGTCCTCCAGGCTCTTGGCCTGGCCCAGGGGCTGCGGCTCCAGCTCCAGGCTGGGGAAGATGTCCTCCAGGAGGCTGCTGCCCGTGGGGTGGGTGGGCAGTGGGGGCCCGGGGGGCAGCGGCGCCCGCGCTCGCTCCGGACTGGCCGCGTCCTCCCCATCGGCGCTGTCCGACTCCTTCAGCGCCCGGTACGGCTGAGGCCTGGCACAGAACACACCAGCATGCAAAGGACCATCTCGGTCAGTTTGCTGTGTTAAACACCACTTCCTAAGGAGCTGGATGGGTTACACAAAGGCCCCGGGTGCCAAGTGCAGGGCAGTGTGTGAGCGGTGCCCGCGGGCGGGGACATGCAGAGGGGACACGGCACTGGGGGGTCAGACAGGCCAGGCCCCCCGTGGGAAAGGCTCAGGGCAAGCTGTGCTCATGCAGGAACAGCCAGGCTGAGGAGGGGGCTCTGGGAGCAGGAGAATGGGGTGCCAGCTCCCTCAGGCTGGGCATGGCCCCGTGTCTGCAGCCACTCACAGCCTCTGGCTTCGAGCTAACTCAGCACACCACATAATTCAGTGTTTTCCTGCAATAATTGGGAACACTGTGCAGAGTTCCAATGATTTCACTGGTGTCATCTTATCAAAAAACAGCACAATCCATTATGGAGACACCTCCTTTACATTCCCAGCCAAGGCTGAGTTAGCAGGATGCTTCTCTTGCACAAACCTCAGCAAAAAAAATGAACCAGCAGATTTGCATTTTGGTGTGCAGAGAGAACAGCAGCACGATGTGCATCCAATTAACAACAGCAAGTGCCACACATGGCTGTGGGGATTGGCACTTGACTGGCAGCCAGTTGTACTGTGGCATTTAAACAAGCTTTCAATTAAAAGAAAATATTTGTGAGACCTGCAAAAACAGATCCTATGGAAGACCCCCCCCCTCCTTTTCCGTATTTTATCATAATACATCTCTATCATGCAAATCCACAAAGCCCAGTTTCCCTCCCTCACCAGCACACACACAGCAGGCACACAGCCAGCACCAGGAGTGTGACACGGCAGGGACAGAAGTGGCACATGGCCTTGGGCAGGGGGACAAACCCTGGTCCTGCCCTCAGCCCCACCCTGTGTGCTCCTCTGCTCTGCACCAGGTCACACTGCAAACCCCCTGAGGAACACCCTGCAAACCAGACCAGTCTCCTCTGTCCCAAACATGAACAGGGCAAACCTCTTTTCAACCCTTTCCTACCGACTCCGCCCATCCCACCTGCCTGCAGTCCCTCCCTCCCTGCCCTGCCCTCTGCAGCACACGGGGATTTCAGCCACTGAGACTGTTTGTCAGCACTGAGTTACTGCCCTTTGGGAACGTACAACAAGTTCCAATTCAAAAACCGGACACAAATAAACCCACCAAACTTCCTGTGCAATTGCCAGACTGTCCCCAATGGCCTCAGAGGGGGCACATCCCTGCACAGGAGCCCCCAGGGACGTGGGGCCCACGGCCCAGAGACTGGGACAAACAGGTTACTGCCCTGCACCAAGGCCCACAGGACAACCCAAAGCACCGGCCCAAGGCTCACAGGACAACCCCAGCTCACAGCAGCACTGCACGAGGAAGAGGGGCAGGAGGTCTGGACAGGACATGAGCAGCACGTTGGAATGAAGGACACATGGAAGGGTGACACCCCACCAGTGGATGGCAGCCTGCAAGCTGTGGGCTGCTGCAGTGTCTCATGCAGGAGGAGGCTTTGCATGCTGCTCAACATCAAAACAAACAAGCAGGAGAAACGCTGGACATTCATCAAGCACCACAAAGAGCCCACAGGAGCATTTCCAGAGCCCAGCAGAGGAGCGGGCACCCTGGGCAATGCCAGCCCCAACACTGGAACACGAGCACAACAGAAGAGTAAAGGATAGACCATTCGAAAGGAGCAGAGAAGAAAAAGTTTTCAGAGAAGCCAGAGCCAGGATCCTCTTCCTGCTGAAACTCCTCATCAGAAGAGTCCTCCGAGAGGAAGACAGTATAGTGTCGCATGGGCCTTACGAGGCTGGGGGAGAGAAAAGGGAGTTACTGAGGCTGCTGAGGGAGAGCCCGGGGGGCTGGGGGCTCACACCACCCACACTGTGCTGAGTGCACTGCCAGGGGCTCGGCAGGGGCACCAACCACAGCTGGAACGGGTACCCAGGGC
Organism: Sakesphorus luctuosus; assembly: GCA_013396695.1. Taxonomy (NCBI): domain Eukaryota; kingdom Metazoa; phylum Chordata; class Aves; order Passeriformes; family Thamnophilidae; genus Sakesphorus; species Sakesphorus luctuosus. Next base: position 227,574 of record VWZD01001400.1, on the reverse strand, counting down.
AAGGGAGGGGAGGCCACTGCACTGGGAACATTGGTTAGAACACTTAAATAGCTTTTCTTTTTCTAAAAAAGTGACCATGATAAAAAAATATCAATTTACATTAATAAAAGGCTCCACCTAAAATTAATCAGACAGCAAAGATAGTTAAAAAATACTTCTGAACTCAGACACACATCTTTGTGTCTTAGGAGAGTAAGCTGCCATTTAACATGACTCCAGAAAACCTAAAATTATGTCCAGATCCGGAGTGACACTGAATTTCCACGTGTCATCCTGAGACAGGGAAAGGAAAGGGGAAAAGGGAAAAGGAAGGGGGGAAAGAAAGGAGAAAAGGGAAAAAAGAAGGGGAAAGGAAAAGAGGAAGGGAAAGGGGAATGGCAAGGGAAAAGAGGCAAGAAAGGGAAAAGAGAAAAGAGAGAAAGGGGAAAGGGGAAAGGGGAAAAGGGAAAAGGGAAAAGGGAAAGGGAGGCCCAGGGCACAGGAAGGGGCAGGGGAAAGGGCAGGGGGAGGCCCAGGGCACAGGAAGGGGCACAGGAAGGGGCAGGGGGAGGCCCAGGGCACAGGAAGGGGCAGGGGAAGGGGCAAGGGGAGGCCCAGGGCACAGGAAGGGGCACAGGAAGGGGCAGAGGGAGGCCCAGGGCACAGGAAGGGGCAGGGGGAGGCCCAGGGTGCCCCCACTGCTGCCGCTCAATCCCTGTCAGCCGCCCCGCACGGCTCGCGCTAATGAGCAGGATCTGCATCCCGGCACTCCCTTCATGTGTCAGGATGCACGGACAAATCAGCAGCACGTCACGCTGGCCACAAATGAAATGCTGACAAATGTAGATATTTCAAATTTAATTGACACCTAAATGTACTTGAGATAGAAAAAAACATATACGGAAAATGGGAGTGCAGGATATGGGAATTAATAACGAGAACTCTGTAATAATTTTAAAAGATGTTTTGGTTATGAGAAAATTAAATTTCGGTGGTTTATTACAGCACTGCTTTTTCCTGAGTACAGAGATTATGGTACAAAGGGGTGTATGGATTTGACACTGTTCTCCTAAAAAGGGCATCCCAAACTTGAGGGAGAATTGGGTTTTTTTGGTAGTTTCCTAAACAGCAGCTGTACAGGAGCTCTGAGGAATTAAGAAATTTGTGCCTCTTAGACAGTAAAATGCAGAGAATGAGGGATTTGGATGCTCAGGCTTTTTCTTGCTGCAATGAAACAGGAGACTTGGGGCTGAGGGAATTACCTGGGAACTGTTCCATCTGAGCACAGCTCAGACCCACCCCTGCAATTCCTTCCTGCAGCCCCTGAACACTGTCAGAGCTCCCTGCCTGCAGCAGGAAACCCTCCCCATGCCCAGGTGCTGTGGGGGAGCCCTGAGAGCCTGGTTACACCTGGAGCCTGCCCCGTCCAACACAGCCCCACTGACCCCAGCCCAGCCCTGCCCCGCCCCTCTGCCTGCCCTCCTTCATTTCCCCCACTCCACAGCCCTGGGAGCCAGAGCCCAGAGCCCTCTGGAAAGCCTGTTCCACACTTAATAGGAAATCTTGCTGTGCTGTAAAAGGGAGCTCTCAGAAACCTGCCTAACTGCTAAAAAGGCAACACCATATTCCTGTGCCCAACTAATCTGTGTTTAAGGAGGGCTGCCCTGGGGGGTCAGCCTGCATTTCCTGAGCTCTCATCTACAAAGTCTTCCTGTTACCTTAGAACCAGAAAAGCTTTTAAAAAATTATAAATTCTAGATTAAGGACAAATTTTTAAGAATCAAACATCACAAACCTTGAATTACTGACACAATTCTAAAGAAATAAACTTTCTATTGAAATAGAAAAAATATCACTGCCAATTCTGACTCTTCTAAACACAATGGTTTAACAGCAGACACGACCCATGATGCTCAGTGTTCTCTGCAGTCCCTGCTCCTGCCCCCTGGGCTTTAATTGAAGACTGATCACAAAGTGAGCACAGACACCCCCAAACCAATGCCTTTCTTTTACACATATTAAAAAAATTAACTCACATAACTAAAGATATCAATTTCCTAACCTCCAATGGTACCAGGTAACAGAAGTGAAAATACATATTGTGGTGTATAAATAGTCTGGTTCTCACTCCTGTTTCTGTTATCTGTGGGCTGATGGTGGCAGGAATTGAAGATGCCTGTTGGCACTGAGGCTCCTGGAATGGCAGCAGCTTTGGAGCCCAAACGTGCAGAATCCTCCACAGGGCCACACAAAAATGTTACATCGATTCAATTATCTCCTACCTACATGCAGTGAGTCATCAGATCAAATATTAAGGAAATGCTTTTAGTTTAAGAATCCCTGTAACCCCCATGCAGGGCCAGCACGGGCCCTTTGCAGGATCTGCAGCTGCTCCACCAGAGGGCGACCAAAGTCCATGGAAAATGGACAAAAAACGCTGCACAGCTGAGAAGGGACCATTCAGTTTGGGTAAAAGACAGAGCACCTCCCCCCCTGGAGTGGCTGGGGAAACACTGCCCGTGCCCTCAGCTTCGGGGTGAGGGACACCCAACCAAAACACAGTTCTTAAGCTTCCCAAATCCTCAACTGAGAGTTGGAACCTACTTATTTGGACCCCTAGGAACTGCAGGTAGTGCCAGGCTGTTCTGCCACCACTGCCCAAGGAGCAGTCCTGAACCTCCCAGGCACAGCCTGGCATGAGGGTGGATGCAGGGCTGGGGCTGGCAACTTTCTTTAAAGAAAAGCACAAACCAAAACAACACAGACATGAGCAAACCTCTCACACCTGAAACTTTCCCTGCTCAGGCTGATCTGCCTGTGTGAGACTTGGCACACCCCAATTCTCTGACAGGCAAACTTGGCTTTCTTGCTTTTTCACACTTCCTCTACAGTGCTCCAAAAACTTTAAAAAGGCACATTTTTTTGTTCAGTCAAAATATAACTTTGATCTGTGGTACTTTTTAAGGTGTCCTCCAGTGAGCTCCAGGGCAGCAAAGCACTTACTGTTCTGGGCTGGAAACCGAAGTCCTCCGTCCCTCCACTCCAACGTTGCTCTTGGGTCTCTTGACCACATGAGGCCTCGGTGGGCGAACCTGTCACAGAGACAGCCCATCAGACACTGCAGCTGCTCAGACAGCAGGCAGAGACCCCAAACAGGGGGCACCTCTGGGATCCTACAGGGATCTGCCATCCAGCTGGATCTGCCATCCAGCTCTGCTTTACTTGCTGTGCCACAATAATGTTTCACATGAGTATCAATATAGAAATGAATCTAAAGTATGAGTACAAACTACATGGGCCCACAACTTGTTTAAGAACAAAACCCCCACATGTTTTAATAGCAAATTAAATATATTCTTGTCACTGACTGCTTGCTATTAGCAAAGCAATGGAAATCTGTTCCACTGTTTGGTGCAGGCTAAATTTCTGGAAGCAGATTCCCTACATGTGAGCTCCCCTTGCACAGTTAGTGGAGAGAGCAAAGCTGGAAACCCCTGAGTGTGGCTGGCCATTATCCTGGACAGTGGAGCTCAGCCCTGACACCACTGTCCCCTGTTCCTGGGAACCAGCTGCCCAGGGGAGAACTTCTGGGCAAAGGAACACTGGAAAATGTGTACTTAGGATAAATGTGTTAACGTGAAAAACTCAGCTCATTCCTCATGAAGAATTTGCTTCCTTTCAGCAGCTGAATACAAACCCTTGTCAGCCACATCATCACTATCAACCCTGAGGTTCTGTGCATCTTTTGTTGTCTGTAATAAAATCCAAAGCTTTTCTGTGGAGATGATGTTGCTGCCAATCCAATTTTGAATACATACCCATCACCTCCCAGTGGGCAGAAATCAAGCTGAATTTACTGACATTATCTCCACAAGCAAACAAGCTTCATTTCAAGGACAGGAATAAGCACTTGGGATCACTATACAGGCAAAGTTTGTGCCTGTGCCTGCCCACACTGGTCAGTAATCCTCTGCCAAATGTATTCCTGGGAGTCAAATGTGGGAATCTGCAGTGTCAGGGTCAGGCTGGACAAACCACCTTCCCATGTTTGGTCAAGAAAGTATAACTTTACCTGCAATAGTCAGATGTGCTGGCTCAGCTGAACACTTGTCTCAGCAGAAATCCCCAAACCCTCAAATGAGGTTGGGAATACAAGTCAGCTCTGGCCTCCCAGAGCTTGTGCTCTCCTAAGAGCCAGCACAGCAAGGAGCTGTTCAGGGCCCACAGCCTGAGTGTTCTGGGGTGACTAAGGAATTGTTTTTAATTATTATTTGTGGTGGGAAGGAAGGGTCTCCAGGCTCTTTTTTATTTTTTTTTTTGTCCCAGGCACATAAATCTCCAATTTTGCTGCCAGGAAAGAGCTCCCAAATGGTGTGCAGAGCTCCTGCCCTCACACCAGCATGCAGAAGGCAGCAGCAGCATTATTGCACTGGATTTTCATTTCAAAGGAAACGGTGCACAGCAGCTATGATAGAGAAATCCAGAGCTGTATTGCCACTATTTCTTAGGAAAAAGGGCTTATGAAAAGGTCAGATGTTAAGGTCTTGGAGATCAGTCCCCACACAAGGCTGCTCCTCTCTACAATAAAGACGGCTTAAGAATGTGAATTTATGGCAGGAATGGAAGGATTAAGTTTGTGGCAACTTCAACTGAACTTGCAACGCGGTGAAACATGGGGAAAAGAACAACAGAGCTAATTAGAGGAGCTGAGCTGTCAGAGCGCGGCAGAATGGCTCGGTGCCAACAAACAAAAGGAATGGGCTGGCAATCAGCAGGATCGATGCACAATACTGCTTCATTAGGGTGATAAAACAGGAGAGGGGAGAGGGGAGAGGCAGCAGGGACGGCAGAGCAGCACGGGGAGGAAGGGGAAAGGGAGGCAGAAAGCAGCTGTTTAATTAAATGGGAGCTGGGAGATGATGTGCAAAGCCGGTGTCACCGTGCTGGGAGCACTGTCACCTTTGGGGGGGTGCTGGGGAGCAGGGACACAGTCTGGGATGGCTCTGGGGGCCACCAGCCCAGGGCAGCGAGGGCTGACGTGTCAAGTGGGGCTTGGGGCATTGCTCAGGAGGACCTGCAGGAAAAGCCAGGACTCAAGTCATTCCTTGCTGGATTCTGAGCCCCACAAAGCCAAACAGGCAAGGTTAAATGCCTGTCAAACGCAAAAGTATCAAAGAAATCCAATTACGTGAGCACGCAGCCAAAAGAACAAAGGTAAACTCCCAGGACAGAAGGGCTGAATGTGCTTATTACTGTCCCCATCAACATTAGGCATAATTATTATATTTTAACTTTTTCTAATTGAATAAAGTTTCCAAACAGCCACTATAAAACCAAACAGATCTCCATTAATTATAAGCAACAACCCTCTCTCTTTCCTAAAACCACCACAGCTCATTTCCAAACCAGCAGAATGTAAAGAACATCTCTGTTCTGCTTCCTTAACCTTTCCTTGGTCTGTGTTTTTGGCTTTATTATTAGCAGTGACTCATATTGCAAGTACAGTGCCCATGGATTTCTCCTTGCAGCAGTGAGTATTTCTCAGGAATTCTGCTGTTCTGTGGCCCTGGCTGGAGGAGCAGAGGGACCTGTCTCCTCCTTCAGCCCTTGTGCACGAGGCCAGGATTAATGACTTGCTGGTACCCACCTCTGTAAGAGCTGCCAAGACCGAGGGAAAAAGCAGCTGCACAAAGTATTATTTACACACACACAAATGTGTTTCAACTATTAAAAGCCAAATAACAGTTCTGAACAACAACAAATTTATGTATATTTGGTATACGCATATTTTTGGGAGTGATTATAATCATTTACATTTATCTTGAATTTCCTCTTGATGAATGAAGCCTTTCTGTTCTGCCAGACGAATGCAACAGGAGCTTTCATTATTACATTTCCAACCTTTTATCAATCACATTGGGAGCAAAGACAGTTGAACCAAACACATCACAGTGAGGACTATTAATGCACTACAGCGGGGAGATTAAACAGTCTCAGCCTGTAATAAATGTATAAATCTAATAAACTCATGTAATCAATGGCTCCATTTGAACAATGCTGTTCAGCAGCTTTGGTGCAGAGGAACCACCACGTGCCCCATCCACCTGCCAGCAGGGAACAGGAGGGCACTGAGCACCACAGGAATGGCTCACCCTGCTCTGGGAGGGTCTCCCATGCCAATCACATGAACAGAACACATTAAACATAGTCAGTGGTACTTCTCAAACACAGAAAACAGAAATCTTCAGAGCAAAAATCCACAAAAATGACTCTCTTAAGCAAAACACCCAGAGTTAAGAAGAGGGAGAAGAAACACATGCTATTGAAATGGAACACAGGAACATGCACCAGAGATCCAAAGTTAAAACACACACCCAAGTGCACTTGTTAACCAGTTACCTGCTCATCCAAAACACATTCAACAAGTTTTAGCTAGATTAGATTTGAAAACTTGCATCTCTCTCTTTCTTATGTGCATATGTGTATGTGTAAGGAAGCAAGAAGTAAGATGATTTGGGGGAATTATATTCATAAAGCTGAAGTCCTGAATAGACATAAATATCTTCCAAGGCTGTTGCAAAAAAACATTTCTCCTAAACTGATACCTTTGTCTATCCTACTGCAAAAAATAAAAATCTGGTGCAGATAAAGCAGAGTCTCATTTTTAAAGCCATTTGGCAGAGTCCATGGATAACAAGTGTCCTACAGTGAGTGGTTTGGGGGAAGACCCACTGAGATAAGGTATCCCTGCCTACTAGAACTGCACTGCCAGTAATTTCTGTGCAGTTCCTCCATGGCAGAGTCCCTTGCTCTGGCCAACATGCCATGCCCATGTTTTACACTCTGTGACCACCCCGTGTGTGTCTGCCACCCCCAGTGTGCTACCACCCAAATACCAACCTTCTTCCTCCAAGTGTATTCACACATCTGCCCCATGGAGAAGAATTAAGCCCAAATTAATTTCAAGCATAACTAGCAGAGAATAAATATTTTCTCTTCAGACTTCTGCTTCCTTTTATGTTTGAGTTCAGTGCAAGTCTTCAAAAGCTCACTGGCTAAAAACTTCTGCCAGCCTGGTAGGGCTTTTTGGGTAAGAAACCCCCGCAAAGGTGAGAGCAGCCCCGTTACCTGCAGAGCCGCCCCGGGGCGGGGCAGAGCCCGGTCAGCAGCACAGCTCACACACAGCCCTGTGCACAGGGACAGGCCACAGCCCCAGGTTTAGTAGTGCTGGAAGAGGAAACTCAGGCAGGGTTAGGCTGTGGGTGAGGCAAAGCCCAGCTACTCACGGGCCGGGCCGAGCGCTGGATCCGGGGCGGCGGCGGCCGGGGCGGGCGGAGTCTGTGCTGCTGCACAAAGTGAGAGGGCGTTAGGGTCACCTGCACGGACAACTGACCACCCATGGACACACTGACCACTCCTGCATTGGGGTCACCTGCATGGACAACTGACCACCTGCTGCATTGGGGTCACCTGCACAGACAACTGACCACCCATGGACACACTGACCACCTGGCTGCATTGGGGTCACCTGCATGGACAACTGACCACCCATGGACACACTGACCACTCCTGCATTAGGGTCACCTGCACGGACAACTGACCACACCCACAGCCCCTTCACCACCAGTTCATGGGGACAGAACAGTGCACTGAGAGGCACCCAGCACTGGTGCCCCTCTCAGGTGAGTTACCAATGGGAACTGAGGAATATCCACACACCAGCCAGACAGTGCACACAAGAACATCAGACATCCCACCACAGCAGAGATGTTTAACAGGACTCATTACCACCTCACTGCACACTCCCTGCCTGCAGCCAAACCACACACACAGTGCTGATGTTTTACTCCTAATTGACCAACAATTACAAGTCAGACTTAAAACATCGTGATATGGCCTAGAATTCAAAACTACTTGTGCACGTATCATTTTAGTTCTATGTAACTGAAAAGAAAAGTACTTCAAATACTCAATGTATTTCTATTACAATAAACTACTCCCTTGCAGGCAACAACACTTTCACATCCTTATCCTGTCACTGAATTATTTTTTCCAACTGAGATTTAGATATCACATATGATTAAGCTTTCAACTCTGATCAAAAAGTAATTCTATGTGTTTCCACAATAAAGACACATACAAATGCTGCTCTGGGAAAAGATCAAAGGTGCAGAAACTTTTGTGTCTCTTGGACTTCTAAACAGACATGGTGTTAACTCTCAGAGCTGTGACCTCAGTGCTTGTAACAACACAGGCAAATCCAACACTCAGATTCAAACCCATCTTACCCACTGGGGTGCTGCCAGGAATAAAGTGTGTTCTGGGGCCTCAGAGGCTGCACTTCTGAGCCCTGCAGGGATCTGGACAGCAGAGTCAGACCAACTGCAAAGTGGCAGCAGCAGGAACTGGGCAGGGCAATAGCGTGGCTGAGATCAGTGCTGGGCAGCACAGACAGGGCCAGGCTCAGGCAGTGGGAGAACAGCCACAGGGACCAGGGCTGCATTCTGAGTGCTGGCCTTGCTGTGTCACCACACCAGGATGAGCAGGGGTGTTCCAGCTCCTGCACCCCGTGTTTGTGGAACAGCCACTTGTTTGAAGGGAATTTGTTAATGCAGCAAAACACGTTGTTTCTGAAAGGTCAGCAGGTGAAGCCGTGCTGGAACATCACCTTAATTACCTGGGCTGTGAGGAGGAATGGGCACCAACCAGCTCATGGCTGCAGAGCTAAAAGCTGCTAAATTGCTGCTCTAGGTATGGTCCTAAACGTGTGCACTATCGTTTTTGCTAAGGAGGGGAGAAATGTCTAAATTAGCACTTTCTCACCAGTTGCTGTTTACCAGCATACCCTTTTCCTCTGGATACTTCCTTAATTGTCTTGTTCGAAATACTTGTAAAGCACCAGGACAGAAAATCTGCAGAAAGCCAATTTTATGACTGCAGATCTGGCACTGGTTTACTAATTACCAGACAAGTGACTTAAGCTGTGAGGTGCTGGAAGAAGAAAAATCTTACCTGCACTTTTAAACTATCAAAATACTACTTAAAATTATACATCCCACATCTCATAAGGTAGCAGTTATACACCCAGGGAACTTTCACAGCACAGCTATTTAGGTTTTTCATAGTAGAGAAAACATTACAAAAAGATCATTTTTGGTCTGCAAGGTAACAGCTCGTGAGCAGAGTATTATCTCCAACTAATTGTGGATGTCTTCTGAGATTTTTTTCAACGTGTTATTCAAAACTGAGCCATTGTGAGTAAATCAGAGGTTCATGTGCAGCACCAAGTGCAACCCAAAGAAATGCATAAAGGAAACACCTCCAGGTGCAAACTGGTTGGTAGAAAGAAGTGTTCCTCAACTAGCAGTGAGGGGTGTTTCCAATGATTTCCAAAGCAAAGCTTTGCTACATGAACATCCTATTGCCCTCAGAAATTGAGGACTGGTTTAGAAGCCACCAGTATGTTTTGAAGCCACTCAGACATGGCAGAGACACTCAGGCTCACACACCTCGGGGTGCAGGAGATCTGCAGTGCTGACTTTGGGAGAACATGCTAGACCTCAAGTGAACACTCAATTAAAAAAAAAAGGAGAAAATAATAACACTGAAAAATGTCTGGTACCTAAAAAGATTCAGTAGAGAAAGCAGATGGAATCTACGAGGCAGCTGTTTTATTATCCAGCCAGATCCCTGCACAGCACACTCTGCTTTTTACATACTCCCATATGTACAGCTCACAAACTGGGATGACAGGAACAGTGTATGCTTTACAGCATATATTTTTAATTTACACTCTGAAATACTTCAACAGAAATCTGCTGGGTCCTGTGATAAAAATAATCTCCATGTTTTAAGGGATGCCTCATTCTTCAAGGCACATTTGTAGATTGGAGGGTAGAACAAGTCTGGCAAAAATGTAGCAATGCCTAAAGCCAAAATCCTAAAACCACAGGTGCACTACTGTGGATTATTATTGCTGATAACTGATGCCACTCTAAAAACACATGGCTTAAATAATAAACTCCTGGCCTGTACAACTGAATAGTATTTTATTTCTTTTGTCTGCAATTACAGCAAAGAAGGGAAGGATTTTGAGAATTAGATGGCTCTACCTTTGTGTGTGTGCAGAGGAAGCTTAAGCAGGCCATGCCCAGCGCAGCATGGGCTGTTCTGTGATGTGCAGGGGCAGCATCAGGTAGGACTGGTTAACTTGTAATGGGGTCTGTGGTTTAAAGATGTGTCAAGGCTTCTGATCCCTTCCCAGCTCCAGTGACAGGAAAGTTCCTGTCCTAGGCAAACAAGCAGCAAACCCCACAAAAGGTGATACCAATAAAATCTGAGGCTCTGAGCAGTTAGTTCTCCTCTCTCCCCTTCTGTCTGCTGTGCAGCTGAAAATTAACCCTGACCTCCTCCCACCTGTATGTGCATTCAGTCCTTCTATAAAAATGTAAAATACTCCCTTAACCATTAAACTGATATCATTTGACACTCTGCAGTTTGAGGACTCCTGACATTTTCCAAAGGAGATGCCTGTCAACAGCCTCTCATTTCCCTGGCACGGAGCCAGTGCTGCAGCCCAGCCTGAGAGCCCTGCACACGGAGCTACAGGTCTCCCTTCCACAGGAAACAGGTGCCCACAGAACACAAAACATTTCACTCAATTTAGAGTTGTTCTGGTCCAAAGAGGCCTCTCTCCCACGTTGTTTGCTCTGTGCTGTGTGCAGTGAGGCCTCAGGTGACTATGGATGCTGCCCAGACAGGTCCCTGCCCAGCCCCAGCAGCCCCGGGCGCTGCTGGCCCTGTCCCCTCTCTGCAGGCTGGGCCATCCCTGCTCCTGGCTGGGCCCTCCTCTGGCACCTTGTTCCACAGTCACTGCCCTCTGAGCAAGGGCTTCACTGCAAAGATTCACCACTTTAAACACACACACCCCAGTTCTGTGTTCTGAGAAGGTGTCAGAGAAAAAACAAAGGAAATTCTACCCGCAGAACAGACTTGGAGTCACTTTGTTTGAGACACAGAACACGTCAGCCCATTTTACTGCTCTCCTTGTCCCCTCGGGCAACCACGGGGGACTGAGGGGAATTTGTTGTTATTTCTTTGATATCTTGGCACCTCTCTGCACTTTGTCTTTTGCTCCAGACTTTTCCTGGACCCTGCACTGACAATATCCATGCCTCAATCCCAGATAGGTAACTCAGGGAACACACAGAGCCAGGGAAGAACAACCCTCTGGACTCCCCATCACACAACGAGCCTTACCCCTGAAAGCAGCACAACCTTCATCTGCCCAGGAAGAGAATCAAATCCAGAATGTGCCATTATGCATGATGAAAAGACCATGAAGGAAAACTCCCTTAACTCACTGAATCCCTTTCTGGATTACAGCCAACCAGCAAGGAGGGTTTTTACAGAACTATTCCCAGAGATAAAACTTGGAAAGGTTTGGGAGAAAATCTCAAATGACTTCTACCAAAATGAAGCTCATTTTGCTGAGGCTTGTTTTCATTCTGTCTCTTTCTCACATACATGGATGGAGAGATGCTGCAAAAATCCCAGACCCAAGGAATATATTTATCCCTGTGTGTTAAAGCCTATCCATCCACCACCTCAGCAGAGTTTAAAATCACAGCTAATAGGTTAACAACTGTTTTTCTTCTGCTTCAGATGAAGAATATCAGAAAGCTGGGGGAATATTCGGCTTCCCAATTTGTACCGACTGCTCAGAGCTACCTGCAATGTCTGTTTGACAGGACTGACATTTTGTAGCGCTGTGAGATGGGAGAACGTGTGACATTTTTATTCCTGGTGGCGTACGCCCTTGTAATGATCAGCCCTGGTCGATGTGCTTACTGCAGCAGCCCCGAGCCCTGGAGAACAAACACCAGCCCGAGGTGCCAGCGGTTTGGCTGCCTTATTAAACACCACCAGGATTCTAACGAAGAGCAACTGCTGGAAAATCTCACTGTCAAATCCTCAAGGACATTGTCAACATGGAACTAACTACATATATTTTTCATTTAAAACACTGGAAAATCCAGCCATGCAATATGAAATATAAAGGGGAAAAAAGCCATGCTGTTTTGTGTGTGTTTTCTTTTTTAACTGGTCATTTTGTCAGCTTTGCAGTGGCTTTCCGTGGGCCTGATGCTGGAATTCAAATCAAAGAGATCATGCAACCCACATAATTTAAAATGTTGGAAAATGAACATACTCCTTATTATCCCCTAACAGTTATTCCTCTGTAGCAAGTAGAATACTTGCACAGAAAAAAAACCAACAAAAAAAAAACCACCAACAAAAAAAAGGGCTGGTCTCTCGTTTAAGGAGTTGTACAAACAGCAATGACACTGTGCTTGGCTCAGCCTCACCCCTCCCTGAGGCTGCAGAACTGGGGGACAGTGCCCTGCAGTCCCCAGAGGGCACAGCTGCCCTGCAGCCCCCAGAGGGCACAGGTGCCCTGCAGCCCCCAGGGGGGACAGTGCCCTGCAGCCCCCAGAGGGCACAGCTGCCCTGCAGCCCCCAGAGGGCACAGGTGCCCTGCAGCCCCCAAGGGGCACAGCTGCCCTGCCTGACATGGACCCCCAGCTCAGCTCAGGATGGCACAGCCAACAGAGGCCTGGCCACACAGGCAGTCAAAGGGGGCAGCACTTGGAAGAATCAAACATTTCACAAACTCTCTCCCCTTAATCTTCCAGTTTAATCCAGTGCCCCAGAGGTCAACTCAGACAGTTCTGGCCTAACTGCACGTATCAACTTTGTAAGTAATACATAAGAAGCTTCTGGATGTTGTTCTACATTGATAGAAAAGCAAGTCACCCACAGGACACTCTGAGCTTCCCTCAGTTGTCAGCCTAGGTGATTTGGTCAGCCTTGCATGTACTGATGTATTTATTTTCTATGTATGTATTATTTATAAAGCACAACTCTTCTTCCACATGCCAGCAGTGACGGACCACGATCCTCTCTACAAGATATTTATGGGTTCCTCAACATAACAGGACTAACAAGGAGAGTCTGCAGCCGTGTTATAGCTGCTGTCCCTTGTCACAGAGCCCTGGGAGGTGGCTCCAGCCCAGCGTTCTCTGCACACATCCAGTGATATGGCACCTGACACAATGCACCCAGGGCAGCACATTCATTCTGAACACCTTGAAATACCAAGACAGCTGGAAAAGCCAGAGTCTGGAATGTGTTTTTTGTGGATGAACACACTTGCTGGGTGCTGGGCTGGGATACACAATGTCACTGCAGAGCAGGAATTCCTACAAAGCCCCAGGTGCACACAGACCCCACTGCTGCAGCAGTTCTGAAGAGAACACAGCTGAGGGGGTGCTCATTAGAAAGGCTTGGGAAGTGGGAGCAGGAAAGGCAGTAACCCTGGGCAGGCTTTGCAGCTGCTCAACACCTTCCTGAGCAGCCAGCCAGGGCCCACTGGTCACATATTACAGACATGACAAGTGCAGGCCTTTCAGTCCGTCCCTCCCACCCCATGGACTGCCATTTCTGCAAACCTGCACACCACAAAGCAGAATTTCAATCAAATGCATTATTGTCTTGTCCCTTGACATGGGTTTTACTCCCCTGAATAAGAACACTGTCCCCCAAGAACCTGATGGGACATGTGAGTGGTCTCAAGCAGACGTAAGGTGGACAAGAGGTTCTGGACCAAGACATGTGCCTTTCTCGCAATATGACTTTTACTGAGAAACAATGAATTCCTTCCTGAAAAGGACAGTCAGAAAAAGGAGTGAGAAGAAATGAGAGTAGAGGATATACTTTCTGTAGACAAAGTCATTTTAAAATGCTTTTGCTAAATGCATAAAGAGTCAAATGCAGAGGGAGGAAAGCCCCTGTGGCTGCAGAGAAGGGAGCAGGGAGCCCACACTGCCCATCCGTGGGGAGGAGTGGACGGGAGGCTCATGTTCCTAATGAAGGGCCCACTATTGTCTGGGCAGCCCCCAGTGGCCAGCAGAGGAGGCTGGCTCTGCAGCCAGAGCACACAGTTGCATGAATATCAGCAAATGAACTTGTTTTCCCCTTTCCCCTTTGGTTTCTACCTCAGTGCCACACAATGCCTGCTGTGATCCGGGGGAATCCGCCATTGTTCCGATGCACCTGGGTGTGAAGGGAGTCACAGGGTCTGGCACAGGAGCCTTCCTCCCTTCCCTGCTCCATCCCTTCACCCTGGAGATAATCCCTCCTCTGCTACCTCTGGCCTCAGCCAGCCAGGGCTGCATTCCTGGAATGTAGCTGGTGTTCTCCTGTCTTCCCCTTGACCTCTTAATGCCGTTTAATCTCCTGGAAGAAGAGCCCTGCCCTACAAAGCAGAGTTGTTTGCTCTGTGTGCCCAAGTGCAGACTGAACAGGAAAAATGGACACGTGCATTTACAGCAAATGGGATCAAACCAACCAAGAAGATGGCAATTTCCATGTTATGGCTTGCAAAAGTTTAACAGCAGTCAGGATCAGGCAGGAAGCAAAGCTGGGGAAGCCTTTCCACAATCAGACAAGCTGCTTTAGTACACCAGAGTATCTTCCTTTTGTTTCACAGTTATTTACATCAGCCCCCAGAGCATTGGTTCTCTGTAGTTTGCATCAAGAGTGGGACATGATTGAATCTCTTCGCTGAAGACATACTTGGAACAGTCTTTTGTATGTTGTTAAGCTTTACCTTTTGGTACAAAAATGGAATAAAATATCCTATTTGCTGGTAAATAAAAACAAGCCACAGAAACATAAACACAGCAAGGCTGACAAAAGACATTCTAATTATAACAGACACAATTAGGGAGCTGCACAGAACTGCCAGGATCACTTGCTTCTAATGAAATGATTCTCTTTCCCAACAAGTGATGTTTCTGGCAGCTTATCATTTGCTGGTTTAATTTCACTAGATCAGTCGTGCTACTGACTGTGGAAAAGCTCCAGAGGGAGAACGTTGCTAAGTGTGGGTTTGTTTTTAAAGCCCCTGGGCCCCCATGTGCTCACACACCCTCCCACAGCCTGGTGGGAAGGCTGGGCACAGGGAATGATCCCGTGTGATCTTGTGGGTCCCGCCAGAGTAGCCCCAACAGCTGCTTTTTTGGACAAGGAATGTGTTCAAAATAGTCACCATTAAACCTTGAGTTGCCTGTTCTGCTCCTGCTACTTGTTGAATGCAGATGGAGTGCCCTGGAGTCCATGTGCCAGTCCCTGTGTTTGGCTGATCCAAGGGTCCACAGGAAAGGTACACCCTGGGGAAACCAAACCCCACCCAGGCCAAGCTGTGGTCCCACCTGTGTCTCTTGTTGTCTTACTAAGAACACTCTGTTTAAACCTCCATTGCATTGCCCCAGGCTACCTGGCTAAAGCCCTTGTTTTCACCATCAAGAAGTGCTTTCCCACCACGTCTGGGTATTCCAGAAGGCACCATTCCAACAATTGCACCCTGAACAGGCTCTCCAATGATGCCTGATCATGCTCCCCACGATGAGCCACTACACCAGGGGATCCCACCAGCCAGGTAATTACTGCTAAATTTTGGTGCACCATCAGCTGAGGTGCTGTGCCTTCAAAGGCATTTCAAGATATTTTACTGCTATTTTTGCAGCCTAACAAACAACTGCAGACACACAACTGTGTTTGGAAAAGCTGGGAAGCCCCTCACTATCGGGTGAGAGATAATGAGTTAAAATTAAAGGTTGCTGCCGGCTGGCAGCCCATCCCCCTGTAGCTAATCTGTCATGCACGGAGAGGAGCCCCGCACAGGACAGCTCAGCGCGCTGCCGGCTCTCACCGCCAGCTGATTAACAGCGCTCAGCCAACAGCAGCCCGCAGACCTTTCCACGGGAAACAAATAGAGTGTATGCAAATGTGTTTGTCACTTTGACAGCACGTCTCAATTAGCGGGCGCGGGCCGGGCTGACCCGCCGCTCAGCGCCGCGGTCCCCGCGCGGGGACAATGGGACACACCGCGCCCCGCGCAGTCCCCGCCGTGGGGAATCCTTCCCACCTCCTGCGTCCCGGCACAGGTAACAGGGACACCCAAACCGCCGCCTTTATCACGACTTAGAAGCCATCTCCCATTCAAACACTAAATGTGGCTGCTTTTTCCCCTCCCCAAAGCCTTAACCTGTATTTCCCAAACCGGAACATCCTTTCCTTTGGAACGAAGGTGTGATTTCATTTCGTTTGGCACGGGGCTGTCGGGAGGAGCAGACCCAGCCAGGACAAAGGCTGGAGGGACAGCCCTACACCTGCTAAGCCAGCTCAGCTTTTGGAAAGCAGCACTTGCAATGAACCGACAGCAATAAGCATTTGGCCAGCGAGCCTCTCGCCACAGCCAGGGGTCAGCAAAGCTGGTGTGTGTTCCTTTGGACACAGTGATCATTAAAAAATTTGAAAGTGACTGTTAAAAAACCTCAGGAATTTAAATTTGCACTTACCACTCAAATATATATTTCATTAACCTACCAGAATGTTTGAACCATCCATCCTTCATAAAAATCTAAAGGAAAAAACTGAAAATAAATTGTAATATTATCTGATTTCTGACTGCTTCAAATGCAATGTAACATGTCCCTGCTGGAGCTAGATGGCTGCATTCCTCCAGTAGCCCCAATTCCTCTCAGCTGCACCGGCACAGAACGTGAGGAAAAATAAATCACTTCTGCAAATACTTAATTGGAAGAGAATCTGCCTTAAAAAAGTCTCCAAGAACTTACATTTAGCACAGTGGTGAAAGTTCTGAAGGAAATAAATCTAATTCTAAAATGCTACAGACAACACTGACTGAGCACTGATCACCTTGTGCAGCCCTGTCTAACACCTGAATAGTCAGTGCAGCCACTCACTGCTTTCTATTCACACACAGATCTCTAAAATCTGGTTTGCTTCCCAGTTTATAATGTTTTACAATTGCTTTAAAATTACACTTTGCTTCCTTAGAAGAAATCAGATATTCCTTCCTGTTTTCTGATCAGAACAGTGTGAAAACCAGACACAGCAAAAGAGAACTGAGAACACAAATCATGTTATTCTTTGAGTCAGGCTACACTTGATGGGCAACACTGGCAAACTGATAATAAATACTGGATGTTTTTCCATGAAATCACAGCAACTACAACATTTTCTAAATAACTAGCTCTCAGAAACCCCACACAAACTCGCTGGTTTGCACACACATCAGAAGAAACACTACACAAGGAACTAATGTGAACAGCTCAGCTGTCAATACTGAATACAGAGTACACTAACAAGCTATTAATTGATTTTTCCATCTTAGTTCATCGCATTTAATTTTCAGAGAATGTTCAAATGGTTTAATAGTTGGATGTTCCATATTGACACTAATGATCTGGCAAGATAATAGAGGACATTTTGAATTCTACACCCTCAGTAGTCCTGAGGGTTGTAGCTCTTTGCAAGCTAAAAAACTGCAAAATAGTTTATAAAATTCCTTTAATAATTATGCTTTACGCCCCCTTCACTTAGAATTTATTTTCCTCAAAATCATCATATGAACAAAAGGAATCAAGAAACCCAGAAAAATCAGGGTCTGGACTCCCATTTAAACAGATGCAACAGAACTAAACTGTAAGAACATAATTCAGTGACTGGAATTAATGACACAATTGGCATATTCATTACTGTGATTTTTCTCTTAACTGCTTTGGCTGAGTGACAAGATTTAAAGCAACCTAACACTAAGACCCACCTGCCCAAAATGGACTGTGATTGGTCTTCTGTCCTCTCTCAGTTTGGGGTTCTTCTCCCCCAGTGGGGACGGCGCCGTCCTGGGCAGAGGCTCCTCCGGCGCGGCCGAACAGCCGTTCTCGGCAATGTCCTGTGTGGTAGGAACAGGTGAATAGCATGGCCAGGAACACTCTTGAGCAAGGGTAAGGTGCACAAAGGACACACTAGAGGATAATGCTGACTAACAATTTGGATGTTGGGGGGGAAAAGAAACACCAAAGTACAGAGAAGAAAACAGCATTAGAATAAAACATGTCATGGCAGAGCTCGCACACAGCCCCTCTCTCCTCCCAGGACCAAACAGGAACATGCCACAAAACGTCTGACCTGAACACACAAAAGCCAGGAAATGCAAGTGGAGGAAGAAAACACAGCTCAGATTTGCTATTTCAGAAATGAATTCAACAGAAGCCCAGGAACAGGGTATTCTGCTTTCTGTAAACCTAAATGAACCCAGTAATTCCATTTGCGTACTGCACAGAACTATCCAAAGCAGAACAATTACTCTGGAAGTGGCAAGGAGAGATGGAACCCAGAGCTTAGTTGGCTTTCATTTCATCTTTGAGCCTATGTGGACTGAATGTGCTCCAGGAGAGTGTACACCACCAACTGCTGCCTCACAGAACCCTTTTGTGTCTGCTTTGACATCAGTCCTGTCCTCCAGAAGGGAGCTGACCCACCAGGGTAGGTTAGAGGACTTGGCAAGTGCAGGCACGGGGCATGGAACACAGGTTTGAACGAGACAAAGGGCTGCAGACACCAGGAATGAGACAAGGAGCAGAGTTTGAAAGCAAGTTTGAAACAATCTGTGCCGCAGTGGGCCCCGAAGCTTCACATCTCTGCAACAATGCCAGGGACATAATGCTGGTAACTATCGAGAGGAGCTGCACAGGCTGGGGCTAAGGCCGACCTAAGGGTGGCTGCTGCCACTGCCAGGCTTTGATGGGCTGACCTCTGCCACGGCCCCGCAGCCCCCGCGCGCTCAGGGACAATAATGAGCCGTGTAGGCTGATGGCCAATTAGAAATGGTTCCTTTGGACACACACTGACCTAATGTGTTTAGGTCAAATGAAACAAAAAGCTCGATGGACTTTCTAAGGAGCTTTGTTTGCTCCACAGAGGAGCTGAGACCCCTCTTTAGATCCAGCTGGTAGAGCAGTGGTTCCCCAACATGGGCATAAGGATCATGAGGAATTAACAACTTGCTAAGGTCAAACTAGAGAGAAAAACTTTCTCCTCTCTCCGCCCTCTGGCTGCATGATGGCACCTGGTCTTTAAAAAGTACAACAAAGTCCATGGAATTAGTAACAAAGAGCCCCAAGACAATGCAAGGACAAGAAATGTGTCTGTCCAACTCCTCCTGCAGCTCCAAACAAGCCACCAAGGGATCTGCTCCGTTCTGCACTCACGGGCGACCTGTGGCAGCAACACAGGCTGTACTGACACTAACACAACTTTATTTGCATGTTTCTGTGCCAGTGCAGCCACATTAATGTGCCCTAAGGCCCTGAGCTGCCCACCCAAAGGCACCTGACCTGCTGGGCTCCCACCAAGGCAATGGGCACCTGGGAATGCAGGGAAAGCCAAGCTCCTCCAGCCCAGGCACACTTCCAGGATGACGGAAAAAGGATGCAAAAGTTTGGACTGGAGGGGAACAGGAGCAGATAAAAGATAGAGAGAGATCAGCCATTAAGCACAATCCCCTCAGGTGTGCAGTGATCACTGCAAATGTGGAGCTTTTACTGCTATGGACTGGCTGCACTTCTTGGATGATACAATTGCATATGAAAGATAACATGTTCCAAAGCCCATTTCCTCTGTGATTGGTGCACACACTTCCAAAGAAACCACAACATCTTTCAGTCAGTTACCTTTTTTTTTAAAAAAAAAGCTTAATAAAATACAAGAATTAAATTACTTGATTTCTCTCTATTTTTCCATCCCCAAAAGGCAAACAACTGATCCCCAGGACATCTCCATGGAAAGTGCTTTCCCCAACAACCATCTGTCCAGGAGAGAGCTTTCCTACCTACTTATTTAAAAGGAGAAACTTCAGAGATACTCTGTTTAATTATCGGGAATTGGGAACTCTTCCAGGGGCCTTTTGCAATGGGCTACAAACAGTGTCTGCAGAGGAGCCACCCACATTCCGGACGTGCAGGTTGTTTTATAGAGCTCTAAATGAGTTGTTTCTACAACACCAGACATTAACTAGAGCCACACAGGGCTCTAGGAACTAAAATAATATTGAATATATAAATGCCAAGTGCCCAACCATTTATACAAATTGTCTTAGCCAGAGCCCTCAGTCAGTTCCATTCTCCTGGCTGAAGGTTGAGGATGGTACCATTGATATTCCTCCTTCTTCCTAATTCTGTGTAGTTAAGCTTCAAATGAGCCACTAACAGAGGGACTTGACCACCACGGTCCATTTGTGAGATGGAAAAAGGCAGCCTTTGCCAAAAAAAAAAAAGGAAAAGGAAAAGAAAAAAAGGAAAAAAAAAGAACTGTATCAGATATAAAATAAAGCTACCAGGCTGTATCTATTAACAATTATTTGCTCTCACTCATAAGAATCCTCTGAAAACTATTTCTGTTGCTTTGAAATACTGCACCACAAATGAACAAGGGATGGAAATGGAGCCCCATTCAATCTCCACTATCATATTAAAGAAGGACCTTACACACACCACAGTGACCTCTCAACAGGTCAATCCTGCATTTCTCATTTGCAATTCAAACCCAACACTGGAGCAGACCAAGGGCAAAATGGGCTCTTGATTATATTTAAGAGGTCACCATTGCTATGCAGAGTTGGAGGAAGCAGACCTCCAGCTTTATTGCATTTTTAAATTCTATCTTGTACAGAAGCCGCTCAGATTTGGCAGCGAAAACTGGAAAAGGGATGTTTATATTTGACTTTTCCTTACCAGGGGCCTGCATACTTTCTGTATTAATAATGGAAAACAGTACGTTAAAATGCAGTGGATAGTAAGTTCAGTTTAAAAATAACCTTAGGTTACCCCTAGAAGATGAAAGGCTAGCATCCCAGATTTGGCAAAAATGAAGTATTTAATGATGCCAGAATGTCAAACAGTTAACACTTGCACATGCCAGTAAGTAAACACATGAGAAATTCAGTGTTCTCACATGAAAACTGGGGAGGATGCAGTAACAGACTGGTGCATAATAGACCCATAATGGAGCAGCACAGACATGGAGATTAAAAATCAGGGTGACCAAACCGATTTTTGACATTTTTATCACGTTCAGCAGAGCAATCCTTAATTTTAGCATTACCTCCCTATCTGCATTCCCACGGAGAGAGGCTGGGACAGACAAGGACAGTGATGAAGGAGGGAAGGAGAGGCAGAGCAGTGGGTGCTGACTATCACAGCAATATTTTGGGCTCTTGTGAGAGCCTGTGTTGAACAATCGTGTTTAACCACCTCACCTACAGAAACACCACACAGTAAGGCAGGTGAAGCAAAACTGGGCCATTTAGTTGTTAATGTTGTGTGTGTTTTTAAAAGGAAGCTTGCTGCCTGCCAGAGCAGGATGACAACAACAATAAAACAAAGACTGGCCGAGGGAGGCTTTTCCAGCCTCCAATACAAATGTCACACACAGTTCTATTAGCATTTAAAATACAGGGAAAAATCTGGTCATGTTACACAGCTCCAACTGCTTTAGAACTGCACATGAGAAGGCCAAACATTTTATTATTCATGAAGATTATGTCCAGAAATGAAACACATGGAATGACATGAAGTGTATGTAGAAGAAAATGGTTTCATGTTTCTATTATTTTCAAATTATACCTAAAGTAGTTACATGTAATGTAGTGTAATAAAATAAAATGGCATTAAAAGCATCTGAAGAACTTTATCTTGCTGCAGACTCTGCAGCAATCTGCTGGAGTGTTTATGGGGGGAGCAGCTGGGTTGTACCCACAGGTCTCTCCTGGGTTCCTCTGCAGGAACAGCTCCTGCCATGCTCAGGTGGGGCTGTGTCTGCGCCCAGGAAGGCACTTGCAGCCCTACCTCAAGACGATGGGCCAGAAATGTAGAGAAGAAATGTACAGATAGCTCAGATTAAAACCCCACCAAAACTATTATGCAACAAATTGAATCAGTCTGGCAGAACTGTCTCAGCAAGTCAGATATCTTGTTTCCCCAAAGGGCTCTGACAGCTCTGATTCACAGAACAAGTGGAGTATCTGCAACAAACCCAAGGCACAGTTACCCACCCATCCCTAAGGTGAGTGGCAATGTGACCACACTTCTGGCTTGGAAGGAGCAACTGGGATGGGATAAGGCATCCCTCAAACACAACTGAGCATTTTGGAACTGTGCTCTTTACACACAAACAAACACACACACACAGATTGGGAAAACAACAAACAGTGTCAGTATTTTTTCCTGCAATACTTCCAGTTGGAAATGAGCAACTCCTCACAAATTCCTCCCTGTCTGAACTCTGCAGCAGACTCTCATGGAACACACAAACCCCTTCCCAGTGGCACAGACACAACACCATTTTTCCTGATGACTGCAGAAATCACAACTTGCCATTTGCAAGAAGTTCCCTGCCATGGCTGCAGGAAGAGCCCCCGGTTCAGGTGCACTCCCTTCCACAGAGCCCAGCACGAAGGGCAAGGGTGAGACCACTCCAAACAGAGCACTCCATTTTCTGGCTTTTGTGGGTTAAGTCACAGCCTTAATGTATCTGAAGACAATTTTTTTTGCCTGTGAATATTTATAATGGGGAAAAATCCAGGACAGCTGGTAATGCATTTTGAAGTGTGCTAACAACAGTGTATCAAACAGCTTCCTATTGATCACATCATGCTTTCAGTGGCTAAGGATTTCAGACGTGGTGCTTATACATTTTGAATAAGAACTTCAAGTACCTTTTGCTTCAAGCGGTTTTTCACTTCTTTTATTCCCATTTTCGCATGATCTTTTGCCTGCATGAAAAATTAATTTAAGTTAAAATCCCCTTCTTTTTCCAGTGGTGACTAAGTTTGATTCAGTTACTAAAAATGGCAATAAAAAAATGTAACAGTATACTGAGAACACATTAAAACAAACAGAAAGCTAAAAAGACTGCAAACAAACAAACCCCCCCACCCCACCCCTGTGGCAGAAACTCTGTTTGCCCTGTTTTGATGCCATGCATAGCTTTCATCTTTCTGCCTCCCACACCCTCAGTGTTCCCCTCGAAGTATTTCCCTTTGCTGTAAAGGTGTATTCTCCAGCACCAGCAGGGAGGCTGGAGCTCTCCCCTGGCACTGGTGCCAGTTTAGCAGGGCCATTCTCACCCTGCTCATCTCTCTCAGGCTGGAGGAAGGAGGCAGGAGAAACCCAAAGTCTGAGCAGTTATCTCAGTGATTTTTGTGGCATGATTTCCTAAAGCTGAGCAGGTCAGGAGCCCTGAGTGTTTGCTCCTGCAGAGTGGAGCTGGCAGCCACAGCAACACCCCAGCTGTTTGTTACCAGCACTGCAAACACTGCCATGGAAGGAACAACTCAGTGAGCTGGGGGCTAAATGAGCAGGTACAAGAAATCTCTAGGGAAAATTAATTGACACTTAGAAAAGATGGAAACAATGTGGAAAATGAGAGGATTCCCTTCTTTCCATGAAGCTGCAAGCAGGGAAACCTGAGGTAACAATGGTTTCCAACAGAGCAATGATGAGGTGGTAGAGCTGCTCAGCAGAGCACACAGGCACTACTTCCCAGAAACAGTTGTGTGTAATAAATAGAATTTATCATCTATATGTTCAAAAGAAATCACAAGTTTCCATTCTCCTTTGCATTTCAAAATGACTTCCCATTTAAATATGAAATTTAGGTGAATGTATATTTTAAGTAATTTCATGAGTCCAATAAAAATGAATGCAAGCCTTGAGTCTCAGCTGAAAGGTTAAAGCAGAATGGTAATTAGGCTCTTATCTCAGTAGTAAGCCAGGCCTCAATACTTACAAACTTATAGACAGTCTTCATGGCAGGGTTGGCCTTGGTCTTCACTGTGTTTAAAATGGCTCCACTGCCTTTCTGTAATTACAGGCACAGGAGAAGAAACGTTATCCAAGCTCTTTAGAGCAAACAGCAATCCAAAATCCACCATTGTTACAACAGCAAAGCAGTCCCTGTGCTGTGAGCAGAGCTGAGCCCTGCAATGCAAACCCTGAGCCCACCCCGAGTGCCTCTGGTTTCCCACTAACACAGCAGGGAGTCCCCCAGGGCCTCTGTCCCTCAGGTCACCTCCCAAACCCCCAGGGGGAATTCTGCCCCCATCACCCCCAGGCCCCTGCACTGCCCATGAAACCCCAACAGTGTAAGACAAAGGGATCCCAGCCAAGGGCAGGGGCAGGAAATGCCCTCTCAGGAGAGCCTGAAAGTCCCAAGATGGAGGATAGTTTTTATTTTCCTGTCTTCCTGTCCCTGATCCCACAGTCCTGTTTATCACACACATGCTGCCTTTTTAAGATCCAGGTAGTTGATAAAGGGACAAATTGAGGGGAAATGAAGTCTAACTACAGTGATGAACATTAATTCTAGAAAAGCTGAATTGCATGTGGTGAATATAATGCAAGTGATGAGGCAGTAATGCACCAGCCACAATCCCCTGTTCACCTGGTCAGTGTTTCATGTCCCTTCCACACAGCACTGACTGTTGCTGTGCAGCAAAACCCAAGGAATAAAACCTTAGCTGATTTTATATTTCCTTCTTTCAGTGCAAAATTACATTTCCAGAGATCAGATTTGATTATGTGCAATCAGATGCAAACAGCTCTAAGATTTACTACCTCTGTTGCTTCATGACAATTAATCTTCAACAAAAATTATAAACTGTTGAATTTAATCACACTAATTTTTATATTCACTTGCAGGCATTCCCCTTTTTTATAATTTTAAAATTACTTGTCATCCAACATATTTATCTATATTTATGTATATTTATTTACCTATCTAACCATATGATGGATTTTTTTTAAATTACTGCTATAAAATATGTATAATTGAAAAATATCAAGATTACAGGGAGCCCAACACTTTGTGTAAGGAATATAATTCCACTCATAAGCAGGACAGGAGTAGATGGAATGCTGCAACACTCACTTCTGTTAGGGAAAAAATCAATCTTTTGTATTGACTCATAACTATAAGCCTGAAATATTTTTCAATACACCACATTTTAGGCATTGAAAGAAGCTGTTAAGATCAGCTATAACAACTTATTATTCTCTAGAAGTATTTACATTTTAATTTATCCATTTGGCACTAAACCAAAGAGACACAAACCCCAGCCCAAACAAGGCTGCCCCCATTTAACACTTCACACCATTCAGCTTTATGAAGAGTTTTTTGGTGTGATGATGTTTCCTTTTTTTCTTTTCTATTAAAAGGAAAAACCCCACATTATTTTCTAAAATGACAATAACTTATTTCCAGCTGTCTCAAAGACAACAAAGGTGTGATTCAGAAACTTGAGCATTCCTGTGGTGATGGTTTTTTGGTGTATTTTCCTTCCTTCAGCTGCAGACACATCAGTTGCTGGTCCCCCAAGCTCTGCAGGGAGGTTGGGGGTCCCACCCAGAATTGGTGTCTGTTGGAAGGGACTCGTGTCCTTACCCTGACTGTGGAGAGCCACTGGTGGTACAGTTTGTCACTACCTGCAGAGAATCACAAACAAACAAACTGTGACTGTGACAGAAAACACGCTCAGAGGGTGCAGTGTTGGCACTGAGTGTTCTGGAGCACCAGCACAAAGGGACAACCAGACCTCCTTCAGTGGAGACACAACAACAAATTGCTGCTGAGAGACTTACAAGTCTCTGTTTTCTCTGTCTTGTCTCAGACATTTGAGAACATCAGGATTTTTTTAAGGTCACTACAAGAAATCTGAGGTGGCTCTGGATAAAGTCAATCTTTTTCCGCACTGCAAGATCTGTTTTACTTGTACTTTATTCAAGTGGTAAAGCTGATGTTTTGTAAGACTGAACAGGCTTTATTCAAACTACATTATTCAAAGTTCTTGACAGAGGGAAGAACAAAAACTTCAGACACTTCAGGCTACCAGGATGGCTGAGCCTCAGTTATTTACCTGACAGCAAGGACCAAGAGCATCCTGATGGCCCACGAGTCACCAGCAGGGGCTGAAATGCCCTTCAATGCCCTGTTTCCTACCTGCATATTCCCCTGTATTGATCTCCTCCTCAAACACGTCACTGAAGCCCTCCCCAGAGTTCAGCAGATCCAGACGACCATCGATGAACTGCAGCAGCGTCAAAAGAGAGCACAAACACATCAGCCACCCCACCCTCCCTCCTTCCAGAAGGACTTTACTCTGCATCAGCTGCAATAACTTTGGTGCTTGTATTGGGCAGGGACTTGAAACAGAATGAAAATACCACAAAACCAGCAGTCATGTTTGGCTGCACATTCGTGTTTGCAGCTGCCCTGAAGCACCAATCCTGTGTTTTACAGTAAACCAAACACCTTCTCCAACAGAGAAAGCTGTGGAGCCTGAGAGGAGGAAGCATGCAGGACCTGGGGGCTGCACTACATGGCTTGGCTCAATCCTGTGGCTGACAGACCAAGGAAACAGCTCTCACACCCCCCACCTGTACTGTTAGAGAACCCCCAGCAGGGCAGAGAAGGCAGTACCTGCTTGAAGAGCTGGAGCTGGATGGCGTTCTGCAGGAACTGCCTCATGACAGCAGAGCGGTGGGACACGAAGGCCTCCTCACAGAACGTGATGGGCTCCCCCTGCAGAGGCAGAGCATTACACACTGCACAGCTGGGGCACAGGCACTGCAATCCCCTGCCTCCACTTTATCCACTTCCCTTCCAAAACAAACAGGGAACTCAAGCAGGCCCTACCAAACTTGGAGTAACTGGGCTTTACCTCCAGGTTCCAACCACGGGGCTGGAAATGGGCAAACTGTGTATTGTCCAAATAAACCACAATGGCTTTGTGCACATATTGCTAAAGCTGGTGAAGACCTTCCATCATCCAAAATGTTAACTGTGCTTACTGACCCCAACTATGAGGCACAGTCCTCTGAATTTTGTACATTCTGCTTATCTGCCTCAGCAGAGCCAGCACAGCAGGTCAGGAATGTCCACTCTGTTCCCTCCAGTTCTGAAAGAATCCACTCAGACTGAATGAGTGGAATTTCCCTTTTGCACAATCTCGTTGGCAGAAGACAGAAATTGTTTTGCAGCTCTACTTTTATCTGATTTTAATGAGTTATGGTAATGCTGAAATCTGCTGTGCATCTGCCATAAGGGCACAAATTTCCTCCACACATCTACAAATACACAACAGAGCAGGCAAATATATTTATTGAATTAAAAACAAGAAAGTAACAAAGAATGACTAAATTATACTGATGTATAATTAATATAGAGGCTTTTTCCTACTCATACTAAAATACATTTGGACTCTTCACGTGTTGAATATTCAAAATTAACATTATATAGGAAAAACCTTTAAAGCACCCCCTTTCAGAGGGTGGTATCATTCGACTTCTGAAAACTTTAAATTAGCAATCTCATTTACCACTGGCTGTGTAAAGTCAGGACAACAGAGCCACTAAAATGACTGAGCAAAAGGATCAGTTGCAAGTATCTGTTTAAGCACAGGATGGGGCTCATTCAAAGAGGGAAGAAATCACTCCCTTAGGAGAGTGTCTGTCACCCTTTCCTTGTGCCACTGAATTTCCATGGATTTGGAAAAGAAAGCAATACTCTTACATGATAACTACAGTTTCAGAGTAATTAATTTTAAAGGTAATAACCTGTCTTTGATTTATTCTAGCAGGTATTAACAGCAAAAACCAAAATCACTACTGTCTTTCCAGGCAAGAAGCATGAGTGTGAGAAAACCCTTTTTTTCCCTTCCCTGTGACTTTGCACTCATCAAATAAAGAATCACAAGGCACATCATTTCAAAGTATACAGAGAAAAAATGCTTGGAAAAGCAGGTGTGGCTGGGATGTGCCTGGTACCGAAGGCACTGGTGAGTGTCCATGACACACTGACTGCGGCCACGACGAAGGTTCTGGCCCCAAAATCAAGGTGTGCACTCTGGTTTCAATGCATTTAAATGCCTCACAGCTGACATCTACTTGACTGGTATGCAAAAGGCTTTCCCATCAAATTCAGCTACCAGAATGAAACAAAGGACCCCTGAAAAATGTTTTATGTGTCAGAGATTGCTGGGAGGAATGGGTGAAGTGTGGATTAGCCCACCAGCAGAGAAGTTCTCTCGAGGAAGGTTTAGCTGTCATTTAATCCTCACTTATAAAACACTTTAAAGGAAACAAGCAACCTTCGCTATCACCCCCAAGGATCCCAAACCTACCTGGTGGCCAGAGCAGAGCATGGACAGTGCCCTGCCAAAGGGAAGGGTCCCCTGCCCCCTGTGCAGCCAACACAACACACCCCCAGCTGGGGCACCAGCACAGCACTAACACACCTCCTGCCCAAAGTACTAATGATGGAGTTTGTTCATTAGGCTGATTAGACCTTTTGACTTCTTAGGAGACAACTGAGGCTCAACTGCTGTGAGGTGAGAGGAGGAAGTGTGGGAGGCAGTGTAATGCCCAGGGGCAGGCGTGCGCTGTGCCGCTCCCAGGGCATTAGTGCCTCCCTCCCGCCCGCACTGCCCTCCCGGGGGGCTCGGCCGCCCCCGCCCCAGCAGGGCAGGGCAGGGCAGGGCAGGGCAGGGCAGGGCAGGGCAGGGCACAGCAACACCACTGCGGGCACAGTCACCCCCTAACTGCAATTATACAGCTAATCAGCTCTGCCTCACTGGCAAATGGCAGTACCTGGGAGGGGACACGTGTGGGACTGCAGAAATGCTGGGAAATGGATGGCCTTGCTCACGTGGAAAACAATTAAAGGAACCTGTTCTGATAAACCCATTAACTCCTACATTTGCTGGTTCCAACTATTAAAATTTAGGCCTTGATTCGTCAACACCTTCATATCCATTGATCCCCTTTCCAACTGTAACTGCATAACACAGGCTAAAATATGGCACTGCAAAGCCTCAGTGTGTGCACAATACAGGTCAGTGGGGAATCAGATTTGATCTGCAATGTAGTATTACAGATAATTCACACAGATTTCAAGATTGGATCACAAAATTATTGTTAATACAAAAATTCCCATATTTAAATCTGCAATCTTAACACAAGAGAAGTAATTTTAAATATAAGATTAAGACTCCCAGACATTGAAAAAGAGGTGCCTTTTCTTTATGCCTTTGCAAACCTCCCTTTATATGAATATTTTATATTCATCTGGCATAATGAAGTTCATCAGGGCACTGCTGCTATCTCATGACCCCTTAAAAAGCTAAGAAGTTTCAGCCCACATCTGATCTGTTGCCAGACCTATTTTTAAATTGGAATTGTGTTACATTCTAAAATAATGTTTAAAACTCCTTAAGGCAGCAAGTGGAAAACAAAAGGAGTCTGGGATTTATTTCAGGCTGTTCTGGAGTTTGGGGAAACCTGCTGTTATATTTTAAGAAGCCATAATGGCAATTAAAAGATAAAGCCTAATTTTGATTAGTTACACTATGAAAAACTTCAACATGATCCCTCATCTTTCAAGGAAATCAGTTTTCCTCAGCTCACTTGTTATGGCAGGAACTTTCAGAGTGAATATAAAGGACTAAAAATATATGGGACAGGAGACAGCTCTGATGAGAGAAGGACGTAGAGGAAGGGACAGAGGCAAACACAAAGGATGCTTCTGGAAAGCACTGGGAGCCAAGACAGCTCATGGAAAGGGAACGACTCCCACTCCTGCAGGATGTGCAGCATGTGAGTGCTGGGGAGAGCAGCAAGGGAATAAAGACAGGGGTCACACATGGGGTCGGATTAGGTCAACAGTGAGAGTCCCTCACACAAGCAAACGTTTCACAAATCCTGATTATAAGGAAAAAAAAACCCAATGAAAAAATCACCAAGCCCAACAACCAGAGCTGCAGACTTTGTTTAGACAAGCCTAAAGTTGTGGCATGGCAGAGAGAAAGGCTCTCTGTGCATTACCATGGGCAGCCTGTGGTGCAGGTAATGAATGGGGAGCTGCTGTGTGCATGCCTTGGGACACGGAGGGCTCCTCCAGAGCCTCTCTAATAAACACACAGCCATTAGAGCTGCTCTGTAAATCAGCCTCAGAATTAACAGGTGTGGGCGGAAGGTAAAGGTGCAGGACAAGGTGCCCACGTGACAGTGCACAGTGACAGCCCGGTGTCCCTGCCCCACACAGCACACCAGGGGCACACAAGGGATCCACGGGTGCATCACCAGCTGGGGGTGCAAACAGCCACACCCTGTGCTCACAGTGGGCACGCTGCAAACGACCAAGTAATGCCTGGAGGGATATCCAGGACTCACATCCTTAATGCCATCCCGAAATTACAGTGACACCCAGCCAGGAGAGGGACCCTGGCTCTGGCTATGTGTGTCAGTGGCAGAACAGGAGCAGCCAAAGGCAGGCCACGCTCCACAGACCCCTCCAGAACTGTGGGACAGTGTCAGGGGAAGCTCAGCTCATCCCAGCTGAAGGAGGACCATCAGTCAGGCAGCAGGAGTGCACACAGAAACCCTGGAATTGGTGGCAGGCACCTGGCAGGACATGGGCTCGTTCTGCCCACAACTGCAATGGCAAATGAGCTCCCGTAACGAGTCTGTGCACTCAGCACAGGAGAGCTCTGTGCATCTGCCTCGGCCATAATGGGATCCAGAACACAGAGATCAAAGCTCTGCATTAGGCAAATGACACCAGAGCTTTATTAGCTCCTCAAGATGCTGCTCAGGAACAAAGACATCACGTGCTCAGAGATTTGACCACACATCTTCTAAAGAAACTACACTCGGGCTCTGCTCAAACGGCACTACCAGTTCTGATAAATCCTTACTGCCAGGGGGAATCCTGAAAAGCAGTTCAAACCATGGATTTACCCATGCACACTGCACTGCCCAAGCACTCACTGCCTCACCCAAGTGCCCATTTCCATCCCACACCACTTGCAGGTGTTTTTTCCTGTTCCTCACTACAAGGTACAGCCTCTGGCAGAGGCACGGCAAGAGTGAATATCCCTATATAGAGTATCAAACAAAATGGGCCATTTCTCTAAATTCTCCACCCCTGCAGAATTTAGGTGTATTAAAATTACCATGAAACTCCTGTAGAAAAAATGCAGAATAAGATTTATTTGCATTAAAACATTGTGAAAAACCCAGCTCAGATACTGACAGATTCAGTGAAAGTTCAACTCGACTTGTTTACACATTGTTTCAGCTGGGAACATCCAACAGCATTACAGAATCTGATCAAACTGGGACAAAACCAACTTCAAATGAAAGATGAAACTCCAAAAAGTGTGTAACTGGAAAGAACTTACATCACACAGCAATGGCTTTGCTTCTCATTTCCAACCCTGTTGGTTTATCAGGACACCTGAGGTTTTCATGTCAGACCAAGCAAAATGACACACACTCACACTCACAAATAATGAAAGTACTTCAGTGTAATGGAGCCAGGCAGCTTTCCAAGTGTTTATGTGGCTAATTCCAGCCACTGCCTGCCCTGATTTCCTCACCTACATCAGCCAGACGCTTCCTCTCCCTAAGCAATGCTACAGCCTTGCAGCTGGAACTCCAGCAACAAGCCTGGCACATGAAGTGCAAGGAAGGCAGCAAGAAAGGGCTGGGGGGAAGAGAAAGAGAAAAAAATCACCATTTCACAGATCAAGAATAGAGGCATGAAAATAATAAGTAACTTGTACACGGTCACAAAAGTCTCTGGCAGAGCCAGGGAAAAGAACCGAAATTTCTTTAATCCCTGCTCAGTCCCTTAAATACAAGGCTATTCTTCCTCTTCCTACTTGATATTGTGTCAATGCAGGAGTGTAGGTGTTGAAAGACTAACAAAAGAAAAGTAATAGTATGGTATTATGAGCTGAGAAACCTAATCTTTATCAGATACAGCAAATCTCTATGATGCTGCCTGCACTGGGAACTCTCTCTTTGTCCTGAATATGCTTTAAATTACTGGTATAATGTGTACTGGATATTGTTCCACTCTTATATTTATTCCA
Organism: Sakesphorus luctuosus; assembly: GCA_013396695.1. NCBI lineage: Eukaryota > Metazoa > Chordata > Aves > Passeriformes > Thamnophilidae > Sakesphorus > Sakesphorus luctuosus. Next base: position 195,734 of record VWZD01001400.1, on the reverse strand, counting down.
CAAAAGCCCCTGTGGCCCGCATGCGATTTTATCATTAGCTGGCAAGGTAATTTCAGGCCTGGCTCTGCAATCACTCCGTGAGCGCTGCCCCCAGTCAGGCTGGGACGTTCCACATGCAAAGCACCTGCCAATCCAGGCCCTGCAAGAAAGGCCTTTTGCTATTTAACTACTGGGGAACATGAGTGACAATACAGAAAAGGAGAAAAATTGCAGGGCAATTCTTTGTATGAGTTATTTTGTACTACGACAAAATAGAAAAGTGTGCTTGGAAAAACAATCTACACAAAGTGTTGCCTATGAGATAAATGACAAGCTATTTTTGCTTCATTTATTAAAACTGAATAGACTACAAACTGTTTTGTTAAAATAGGAAAAATAATTCTGCAGAAGTGATAAATCCTTGGCCAAGATTTATGAATGACCAATACACCTAAAGATCACAAATGGGAATATTTTGCTTTCTTTTGATTTCTTAGATACATGTAAAAAGCCAGAATTCACCCAAATCAATGAAGCTTCCAGGATTCACCCAAGTTAACATGCTGAAAATATGTTTTTATGCAAGATGTACACGACTTTTTGTATCATGATCCCCAAACCCACAATTAATAAGTGACTATTTTCAAGAGCTAAGTATTTTAATACAATATTTAGGTGCTGATATAGATGCAGAAGGAGAATAAACTGGTTTTAACTTCCCTAAAGCAATAGGAGAGACGCTTTAGTCATAAAGGGAGGTCATAAAATGCCACTCTCTTAGCTAAGTACCTGCTCCCTGCACCCCAGGTGCCCTCAGAGCTCATCAGCCTCCTCCTGCTCTGCCCTGCAACCTCCAGCTCCCACCAGGGACACGGACCTGCCCCTGCCAAGGCTTCCACAAGCACAGCCCACACACATCAGTCCTGCTTTGGTGGGGGTATGGGGAGCACCAGCAGGTGACAAAACACGATCCAAATATTTGAAAAAACACTCATTTTGGTGCTTTATTTTGGCATTTAATTCAAGCTGCATTCTTGGAAACACACACAGGAATTTCTGTGATTCACACAGTGAGTGGTTCCACCTTGGCTGGGGAGGTTTGAGGCTGTTTTCATTCCTAATAAAGTAAAGTTTGCCCCTGCACATCATAAGAACTGTTAATAATGATGTGTCTCATTGCAGTGACCTCACAGTTTCAGACTCTTTTCAGTTTCTTTATAATTTTCAGCTGCACCAAGCCATGTTTTCTGCTCCAAATTCCTTTCTAATCCTAAGGCTTCAGTTCACATTAGCTCAGCATCCTGCCAGGAGCACCTTCAAGGGAAACAGAGCTGACTGAAGTGCACCAAATCTCCCAACTCTGGCTGAGCAGTCCCTTCCCTCCCACAGGCACTGCTGGTGCCTTGCAGGAGGCACAACCTCTGTCCACTCTAGAAAAGCAGGGGCATAACAGCTTGGACCCCAATGCCCAAATGCTACACAGCTATTTGAGCATTAAAACTAATCAACAATAAAATACAAGTTACTGAATTCCAACGAGTTTAAACTCCAGAATGCAGCAGGTATTGACCAATAATTGCTATAGCTCAGAATCACCCTGAACACTTCATTAGCTCAGTCACTGCCTGCTCCATTGATTACTACCAGAGTATTTTTCCATGTCTCCATTTTAGCAGCACAAAATTACATTGCTCCAAATGCAGGACCTGCTCATTTAAAGAATGAAACTTGCCTAACAGTGTTCTTATTTCTGCTAATGCAATACTTGACATTCAATAGCAATTTAAACTCATTTTTCAGGATTAAATCAAATACTCAGGAACTTTTCAGAACATTTCCATCACATACAAAAACCCACCACACCCACCTTTATTAAGTATTACATTTTCAACTGCTTATCTTTCCAGGCTCTAGAAATACTTTCAAAGCTTAGGAACCAGTTCCTAAGGTGCTAAAGAGTTAATGCTCGTCCTGTGGTCAGTGCAGTAAGCAGAGTTTGGGTAAGCAATATTGCTGTCAGAGACACAACGCTGTGCAGGTGTGGGCAATAATTAAAGGTTCAGCACATCTACCTGGGTGAAGTATTTTTGCCTCCTATTCCGAGGAGGAAGCCCTCTCTGTGGAGAGCAGAAGAGCTCATTAATGAGGCTAATTAGGTGTAAAGGGGGTAGAGTCTGGCATCAGCTGCAGCTTATAGAAGCTCATCATTAAGCCCTGTAATCTCTACCCCAGAACAGCAGATGATCGTGTTCCTCGGTGACTGATGTTGCTAAGAAAATTTCCAGCACCTGAGTACCTGACCAAATACTTTTTGGCGAGGCTAAAAATTCCCTTAACCCTCCCCGTGCCAGACAGCACAGTCACATCCTTTCCTCACTCATCCATATTCCAACAAGGGGTGCCCAATGAGATTCGAACTTGGCATGAGGCCTTAAAGTGATTTATTTTAGAATTAAAAAAAACAATAATCAGTGCCACCAACAGCATCCTGAAATGCAGGGCAGGAAACAAGGGCTGGTCACTTCAGAGTGACCACATACACCTCCTGAAGGTTTGTGAGTTCTCTGTGCAATTCCTTGCCATAAAGTAGTGAGGGTAGTTACAATACCACAGGGATGAAAGCCTTGTTAATAAATATGTAAAATAAGGATTTCATTGTACTCACCTAATTTGAAATGGGAAAAAGGACATAATTTCCATGGAGAGAGAATACATGGAAGCAGAGCTCAACCTGGAACTTGTTTTGTAAAATGAATTGCAAGAATAGCAAACTATTGCAACACCTCAATGGGAATTTTGGAGCTGATCAGGCAGAACAGACCCTTCACTGGCAAACTGCTGCTGTCTTTTTTTCCCTCCAACTAAGCAGCAGATTTGAATCAAAAATGTTTAGATTCAGTTCAAATTCAACAATAAGTAGAATATTTTTTGTCTCCATGTTACCTGTGGAGTCTTGGAGACAACAGGAACAACAGGAGCTGCCCAGAGGTGGCACTGGCTCTGTTGATAATCCAGGACACGGACGGACCACGGGATGAGCCACACTGGACTCCTCTTAACAACATCAGGAAAAATATCTCTGACAATAACCAGCAGCTTATCTTACAATGCAGGAGTCAGCCCAGTTGGATGATAACACTGCTTGGCAGCCAGCACCACGTTACATGCAGTAATTCTGCAGATACACTGTAGAGACAAACCCTGTTGGGTAGCAGAGGTTTGTCTAAAGGCCCAGCCCAAGGCCCTGGCCCAGTGCTGACCACTCTGTGTTTCAGCTCCCCCTGTGTGCACTGTCCCCCTGCAGTCCCAGGCAGTGCCCCCCCTGCAGTCCCGGGCAGTGCCCCCCCGCCCCGTGTGCACTGTCCCCTGCTCCCGAGCCGCGCCATTGTTCCTCAGGCCGGTAATTAGCTGTCAGCACAGCCCTTGGTATGGCCTGCTCAAATCGCATTAATGAAATGCAGTCCACTAAACGTCCTGGATGCACAGCTGTGGTTGTGCTACAGGGGAGGCTGGGCAGGGGCAAACTGCAGCTCCCCGACAGGGCACTGTGGTCAAGCACATTAATCCGTTATTTCTCAGGGATCTGACAGCCAATTAATACTACAGGGCTTCCTATACAGCAGGAAGGACCAGTGATGCAACACCCAGGAGGAAAAGCTGTGCCCAGCACTGGGGAACACAACACCTTGGAGGCACAGACACAACCACAGGTGGCAGCAGGGCAGGAGTCCCTTCTGCATTCCCTGATTCAGCATCTGGACATTGAAACCCAACTGGAGAACACCCAGTGAACACACCACACCGAGCACAAGGAAATCAAACAAACCCCAAAAGCCTCAACATAACTGTAAGTGTTTGACCTGATGTTCCTGGAGAACACAAAATACCATTGATGACTCCTGGCTGTAAAATCATACTTGGTCAAGCCACTGCTCCATTTTCTGTTTCATCATCGAAGACTTTTTCAAAGAACAGAGTTTGGACAAGATAAGGAACAAGAAAAACACACAATGGAATATCCTGTGGGTACATATATACACATATAGTCTTTGGAAACTTTGTCATCAGTTCTGACTGCAAAATTGCTATTAATGTTTAATTAAACTTGAGCACAATAAGCTATGACAAGATAATGGTTGGGAAACGTGGCTTTAGGGCAGAGAGAGGATCTCTGGAACTGGCTGGATGGGATGTGTTATTTTTGGTTACGTTTGGCAACTATTGAGATTTCAGAAACACAACTTAATTATAATGATCTACAGAAATGAACAGAAGAGAAAAGAACAGCTCTGCCTTTCAGTTACCTCAGGATCTGTAACATATGCCAACTCAGTAACAGATTTTTTGGGCCCCAGTACCATCTAGTCCTTCATTTCATTCACGTTCACACCCACACCAAAGAACACTCTTTTTCAACTAAAAAGCCCCTGCAAGCCCCCCCTAAACAATTAAATATTTTGTTACTTTTCCATAAATAAAACTATTTATTTTCTCCCATGGGCAGACATTCTCTGACTACCATTTACCTCCACAGCTGAAGGCACCAATGACACAGAGCTGAGGCAGAGGTTGTGAAAAGCCCTGGGAATGGCCTGTGCTGGAGAAAACTTCTCTGCTCACCCTGGAAACTGCCTGTAGGAGAGCTGGACTGCAATTCATCCAACATGAGAACAGGTGATGAAGTGGCATTTGGGAGAGAACACACACTCCAACATTAGCTGGAAATCCCCAAATGAGGGGCACAACACATGCATGTCCTTCAGTTTTTGATCAAGCAGCCCCTGCCTCGCCCCTGGCAGCCCCTGCTGCAGAACAACATGGATCCACAGTTCTGAGATGTGTTTGGGGAAAACACCTACAGACTTGTTACAACTAACAATGTTACCCCAAGTATGAACTTCATGGATTATATTCAGTTTCTGCAATAAGTAATTCACAGACCCCCTCCCTTTCCGTATCTGCTGGTCAGGGGCTGTGAACTCAGGGGCTCCACTGGGGAGGTGCAGAGCCCACCAGCACCATCCACACAAGAGCCAACCAGCACCATCCCTGTCCTCAGGACAGGCTGGAACTCCTCTGATTCTACTGCCACAGACACAACAGCCACCCCACAGTTTTCACATTTTAGGCAAGAAATTAAGGTAGGCAACAGCACTCCCATTCTTTGACTGCCTTCAAGTCACACACAAAATGTTACATACAGTATGTTACATATAGATAACATAACATTACATATCAGATGTTCTTGTGTGTAATCAGAAAGCATATTTAGACAAAAGTGCTCCTCATTTTTCCTATATCCTTAGCTGAGAATATGTAATAAATTCCTGGCTGGCAAATGGGGGATGAGCTGTACCTATCCAGGTCCAGATGCACACTGAGGAAAGGCAAACTGAGCTCACACGCAGCTCTTACAAATCACCTGCATTTTCACCATCAATCCTCTCCAAGATAAAATGTTCTGGACACACAGACTTCAAGTGCTGCTTGGAGAGCTCCACTAAAATAATTCTTTGATATATTTTTCTTTTCACTGAGCAGCAGGAGCAGGCAAAGCACACACAATCTACAGCTTTTCAAGTGCACTCAGAGCAAACACTTGGCACCTTCATTTGCACAGGACTTTTAAGAATCTACTGTTAGTTACTGTCTCAGTAACACTTAATGCTGAATTCCTGTCAGATGTCAAAATAGTGTAATATCAAACCAAGCTTTATGCTTCGAGAATTAACAACATATATGTATGATACAGACATATATATAAAATGGGAAAATAGTTACAAGAGACCTACTATAAAATTCCTTATTATCTAAATGACTAACCTGTACCCTGCATCAGAAATGACTCAAAAACCAGCTACACTTGGGCACAAGAGTAACCTTTAAGGAGTTAAAATGGCCTCAACTACAAGTCAAGTTGAAACTTATTTAATTAGGTTCTGTATTTGAAAAAATGGAATAAATTCTTTCATTAACTAAACCAAACTCCCTTAAAGGCAACAATATGTTCCCTCTCTGTCAGGACAGAGCGCAATGAAATCTTTATTTTAATTGGGGTTAGCTAAGGGGCCATTTGGCTTCAGATGCTTTGTTTATCAGCCCTAAGCTTTACAGCTTAGCCAGGACTTGAAGGATTTTATTACAGAATCATTTCACTTAAAAAAAAAGTATATATATGTATATATATGTGTGTGTGTGTGTATATATATATGTATATGTATATATATGTGTGTGTATATATATATATATATATATATCTGCTTTTCCAAGGACTTTTGATAGAGATAATTTTACATGTGTGTTTTGAAAACTGAAAGTCCAAGTGCAAAATACCTCAAGAGAAAACCCTGATTTCCTTCAGCATTACAAGTAAATGAATTCTTATTTGGTAGATGACACCTTTTCCCTTTTTCATTTAATAAAGTCATTTACAAATATCAGACATCTCCAGTAATACAGTTACTGAAAATCCTACAGAAACAGCAATTACAGGAGGGCCAGTGAGCAGGAACTCCCATTCCAGTGTGCTCCAAAGTGCAGCTAAAATTATTGAAATAATCCAGAAAAAAATTCCTGTGCTATTGTGAGGATCAAGCTTAGGTTGGGTTGTGGATTTATTCCTTATTAAACATTCAAGCATTAGGAGTGTTCCTAAAACTAAAATAAAATGAAAAAAAGAAGAACTAAAGGAAACTCCAAAGCTAATTTTCACAAATAAAATCCATATAATGGTATTTTCCTGTTCTTTCCTCCTGTGGATCACTGCAAGGTGCTGTGTCACTACTGCAGACAAAGCCATGCCAACAGCATTGCATTAAGCCCAGTTTAAGAATTCGATTTTATTTTAAAAACAAAACTTTGTCTTTCTTTTGTTTTGAGAAATAAAAGCATTGCTATAGACTCCAAAAGCATAAAGCTTAATGCAAACAAAACACTGAGATCTGGGCTTCATCTTTATGCTACCTAAAAGAAAATCTAACAATTCCAAATGAAATGTATTATTCACATATATTTTTAAATGTTCCCCAGACAGCTCTGTGCACACCTTCTCTGCTCTGCCCCCTCATGAGAACTGTAATCAAATGAGCTGCTTCTGCACCTTCTCAGCAGGTATCTGGATTGGAGAGGAATCACAGTCTTCTCTACAATCTTCATACAATTTATGTCCTGATCATCTAACAAATAAGTAAAAGACTTAAATTGACATCAATATGTATACTTTTCTCTAACAATGCACACTAATTGTATATCTCTAAATGAGAAAAATGTTTATAAAAAAAAATCCAGTGAATATACCAACTATTGAGTTCAAAGCAAAGACACCACATGTGTCTAAATAAATATCAAGGAAGTGTCAGAGGTAAATGAGGAGAGACCAGGTGAAGTGTGTGTGATGTGTTAATTGTATTCAAAAAAAATAATAGAGCAAGACAGAGAAGCTGAACTTCCAATTATCATAATGGTATCTACTTCACAACACATTTTCCAACTTGAAAGAGACATTTAAACCATAGGAATTCTGAGCAGAAGCAGAACACCTCCAGCTGTGCTCGGCATAAATCTTGCACGCCGTACACACACAGTTTGTTTAAATACCAAGCAAAGTTATGACTTACAAAATGCACATTTCAGTCACAATAGCATATCTGTCACTGCCAGAGCTGCTACTCACTGAATGAAAGGCACAGAAACAATGAATTAAATTAGAGGCAGATAAGAAAGGACAGAATGTTTTCATGTGATGTTTTACCAGACTGCAGTAGTGTGTGTTTTAAAGAACAACACGTTGATCAGCCCTCTACAGAGTTTACCTTTTTTCTATGACCAAAGTCTGTTTAGTTTGTTGTTAACCTGACTAAATATTCTAATTTCTATCATTATTTCATCAACTTTGTCTGCTACTGAAATCTACAAATCCAAATACCCAAATCTCTTCTCCCCCCTCTGCCAGGAGAAGTGATGCTTTCTGTTCAGCTGCTCACAGTGCTGAGAATGTTTTCCTCCTTCCCCACCTGCCTGGAAACTCTTCTGGGTGGGGCCTTTAGTGCTCGTGCATTGTGTGCCGGTTTGGGGTTTCTCTGAATGCCAGATCCAACAGCTCATTTACCAAACACGCAGTCACTGAGTGCCTTACACAGGAGCTGGATTCGGGGGTGATGTTATTTGCTGCTTGGTGGTTGTTTATGTGCCTTGCTGCTCCCCTCCAGGTCCCCCGCGCTTTATTAGTTGAGGAAATATCTCCAAGTTGTGCTGCACAGAGGCATTTGCTCGGTGCTTCATTGCTGCTCAGCTGGGCTCCCTCAATTACAGCCCAAGGACCGGCAGACAACGCAGTAAAACCAGGCAACACTCAGGCTAAAACAAACAACCAACGGCTTGAAGCAAACTGAGAGGAGACAAAACCCAAGTGCATAAAAAGTACAACCCCCAGAACCAGGTGTGACAGGCACAGACAAACAAGTGAATATCCAAAGCCTTGCAGAGTAAAGCTGGTGCACCAGGACTGCTCCTCACTGCACAGCCTGCCCTGCTAACAGGGAGATTGAGAGGCTTTGGAACAAAGCTCCCTTTATCCTGCAGCCCCACCACAGAGGATGCAGAGTGGCCTGATCCAGCCTGGGGGCTGAGCACACAACTCTGCAGGGCTGCACAGCTTCCCATGCCAGCAGGCCAGGCCAGCTCTGCTCTGTCCCCACACAGGTTTGTGCCACAGACTGAGCCCACACACCCCACACGTCAGCCAGGGGAACAGGGGGGGTCCCAAAGCAGCCCCGTGTGTGCCAGCACTCTGAAACCACCCCGAGGAACTGCACGTTCAGCTGCTCCTGCTGTCACTGCCAGCACACAGCACTGTGCACAGCCCCCCTCACCCTGCTCTGGGCACTGCTCCTCCACCCAAGCACTGAACCAGCCCCATCATGGGGCTGGGACGGGTTCCCTTCTCCTTATTTTGAGTTTTGGTGGATTTGCACTTTAACACAAAGGATGGACAGGGAAGTCTGACTGCCCCTTTCCTGGCAGAAATGCCCTATTCAGCAGAGGGGCACGTTAACTTCCTCAAAACTTTTTCTTATCTTCCCTGCAGAGCCTTCAGCTCCCCCTCCCCTCAGCATGGCACACAGAATTAGATAACACAGGATCTTGTAACAGTTTGGAAATTACAAAACAATTCTATTTACTACATACCAGACTGTTAGAAGAGATTAAAGAGAATGTCTTTTCAGTTTCATTAACATATGTATATCTCAACAGACTTAGATGCAGAATAATAAATGCATCTCGAAAAACAGTAAATGCTTGTTAGAAAAAGAGCATTTTAAGGTTTAAAACAGCAAAAGCAGAAACTTGTCTATAGCAACAGTAAAGCTCAGAGAGGAAACAGCAAGAGGATTGAAATGAAAACAAACACCACACAGAAAACAAACAAAACTGTCTCTCCCCACTAAATCTTTTGCAGTCAGTGCCTGTGAATCCAGGGCAGCACAGCTCCTAGAGCACTTCCCACAGATGGGAACACATAACTGTGGTTACAGGTGGCTGTAAGGGAAGTTCTCAGAAACCTGGGTCTTCAAAACCCCACAAAACACACAATCATCAGAGGAGCAAAACAAAAAAAGCCTTAAGTTTCAGTTCCAGAATATACAGGCATTCATTTTATCTCCATTTTTATCACACAAACATCAGGTTTTACACACTGTCAGTGCCACTCTCGTTGTCTACTCCAATCTGTTAGTAAAGTCATCAGGATGAGACTTAGAAATGACTGTCATTTTGGCACTCCCAGACTGTCTCTGCAGTGATGGATTTGAGAGCTCACATCACCTGAACAGGCAAATGGTAAAGATGGGTGGGAGAAAATTCCTATTGAGATATATACAGACATATATCAGCACCAACTTCAAAAGGAACACAACAAAACTGCAAGTAAACCAGAAGTTCTATTAATAAGCTTCTGCTCACTGTTCCTCCAGCAGCTCAGGGTTAATTTTAACAGCTCTGTGCACAAGTTGTATCAGCATTAGAGACTGTCCTTCTTCATATTTTCTGCAGGTGGACAAACACTCCTGAAGCTCTGACCTACTGAGATACCTTTGGTGACAGGGAAGAATCTACAGACTATGTCTTTAAAATATACATGCAAGAAAAAAGAGCTATGCAGAAGGTGGCCATGGAGAGGAAGAAATTGGGATGTGGCAATTACTGGGAGTTGGAAACAACTATTTACTCTTCCACTGAATAACTTAAAAAATAATTCACCATGGCAACAATCATACTTCATAGTAGATAAAGCACTGAATGCTACAAAGCCTTTGCAGAATGAATTATGCACCAGCATGTAGCATGCACTTTATGTTCTGCACACATATTCCAACAAAATTTGCTTTTAGACTCATCTGGCATTTGCTTTTTTGCTCTGCACCAAATACCATCTACTTTTCTGACTTCTGTCCTGCTCTGATCTGGATCTGGAGATGTTGAAGGAATTTATTGTGTTCAAGAGACTGATATAAAATAATGTGTTAATTATTTCCTTAAGTTGATTTGAATGTTATGTTGAAAAAGAAAAATTATTTCCTCCTATTCCTAGTGGCTTCTTCTCCCCCCACTGCTCTAATTGCATCACATTAAAAGGAAATTCGTATCAAAGTTACAATTATGAAAATTGGTAGTACATTGTCTTCTCTATTTCAAATCCAAATAAAATCCAACAGGACAGCAGAGCTAAGGCAGCAATGTGTGTGTACACAAAGACAAACATTCCTACATGCAGTGCAGCTCAGCTAAAGCAGTGGGAAAACTGCACTATATAATATGTCTGTGAGTTTCAATTAGTAGTTTCATATTAAGATCAGCAATTCACAAATTAGCAAGTAATTCAGCAATGGAAGCAAAAAAAAGGGTGGAAGGAGAAAAGTACATTGACCCTGCCTCAGATTTTCTGTTTACAGTGGATGTATCTAAGGAATATTTAGGTTCCATTTAAACCAAATCAATTTAGAGCAACTAAAATTAATCAGAAATTACCCAGTTATACCACTAATGGTTGCTCAGGCTAATAAACCAGAATTAGGCTGAATAATAACCATGAAGACATAAAGGAAATTAACTGAAAAGGTTCAGTTATTATCGGTAATTCCCACCACATTCAAGCAGGCATCAGTCCCTTTTCCTGCCCCTGGTTCGATGTGAAAGGTGTAGTTATAGAGCAACATTTACAACATGGGCACAGCACATCATCCAACAGCTCACTGCACGTTCCATCCCCAGACAGCAGCTCTGCAGTGCCAGGGACGGGCAGGGCTTGGCACGTGAGGTGAGTGCAGGTCACACCAGAGCCTGGTGTGCAACTCACCCCCAGAGCAGGGGACAAAGCCCCCCAGGGCTGGGGCTGCTCCCCACACCCCAGTGCTCTGGGCCTGGCCCCCCGGAGCCCACCTGCACCCCCAGGTGTGGGGCTGGCCCTCAGCACTGGGAAAGGAACGGCTGGCACCACTAGGTGTCAGCAGAAGAAAGAGCACAGCCACAGCTCCGATCCCAAACCTGAGCCTCCCTCCCAGCAGGACTGCAACCCACCTCACACACACCTGAGCCTGAGCTTCAGCCTGAGCCTCAGCCACAGCCTCCCTCCCAGCAGGACTGCAACCCACCTCACACACACCTGAGCCTGAGCTTCAGCCTGAGCCTCAGCCTCAGCCTCCCTCCCAGCAGGACTGCAACCCACCTCACACACACCTGAGCCTGAGCCTCCCTCCCCTCCCAGCACCACAACCCACCTCACACACACCTGAGCCTGAGCCTGAACCTCCCTCCCAGCACCACAACCCACCCTTACACCTCTCAGTCACACACCTGGCTCTGCTGCAGGTGACCTGCTTGTGCAAATTAAGTATTTACAAGTATTTACAACATTCCCTCTGCAAATAGCAAAGCACTGGGAGTTTGAAAAAAGTCATACAAGTGAACAAAACGCTGCCCTGGGTGTCCCTGGCAGGAATTTCAGCCATGCTCAGGAAGATCCCCTGCCCAGTGCAGCCCAGAGAAGCCCCTGCTGTCCGTGTGTGACTGTACCTGACACAGGCTCGTGGTGGCTGCACAGACACCACACCTCACACACTGCTCTGTGCTGAACACCCAGCTCAATCAACCACAGGGAACACGGGAGGAAACAGCACTGAACCAGTTATTTTGTCCAGTAAATCTTATTACTAGCCTTGCAAACCGTATTATCCAGGTATGTTCCTTCCCACAATTTCTTGTTCTGGAGGCCTCAGAAAGTTCACGGCAACAGAAACCCCTTGTCAGTGTTCTGGTTTATATGCACATTACACAGTCTTGTATCTCTAGAGTAAAAGCCTCTGAGCAGAACAAGAGCTCTTGCTCTGCTTAAGTATAATAATGTTAATTTAAAGTCTGCTCTGTGACACATTCTGGGCCTACAGAATAATGAAAAAGAGATGGCACCGTTGATGCCACAAAGTCAGCTCACACCAGTGAGATGGCCTAGGAAATGGAACAGTCATGTGAAACATAGACTATGGAAGGAGGAAAAGCTGCTGCTGCTTTGAATTTATTTCCTAATTACTGGTGATTTTAAATGAACAGTCAGATTCCTTGAGTTATGGGACACAAAATGCAAAGAACCACATCATGCTTGGTATTGTTTATGCGCTGTATCTGCCCCACCTGAAGGTGATACATGAACATGAAACACTTGCAAATTTTCTTTATCTAAATCTTAATATAGAAAGGTATAATTAGAAATTAAATTTTTGATTAACAAAAGGAGTCAGGAAAGAAAGCCCTGAAAATTTCCACTTCCTGGTTACTAAACTGGATCTTATGACATATTTGTGCAGCTATACAGTTTACAAGTTGTCTTTGATGGAAAGCTAAGCAAACCAAACCATTTCTTTTCCTTCCTCAGGTCAGCTATCCCTCCAGGTTGCACTTTCTAGGGGTTTGCCACTGTCAGCTCATTTCAAATGTTCATCTTTAACATTCAGCCTTCAAAATACCAGATGGTATTTCCAGAACAGCAATTTAAATTTTTATTTTCCTTCATAAATCCCTTAACTAGTTAATCTCACACACACATGCAGGCAAGGCACAGAGCAATATTCCCAGAGTTGCCTGGCAACTCCAGGGAGGAGCAGAGAGCAGGGAGGCTGCGTGGATGGAGGGTCGGTGTGTCCCCCCAGGGATGGAGGGAGGGAGGTCACCCCAGAGCTCCTCTCCTCTGCATGGCCCCTTCCAAACACCTGCCCTCAGTCCACGCGAGGTGCCCCAAGGCCCAATTCACACCCAGACAGACACACACACGTCAATACTATGTGTTTTTTCCACACACACGACACATGGATTCCCCCAGTAAGAGGTGGGAGGACTCACGCTGACTTCAAAAGTCATTTCTGAACCCTGAATATGAATCACTGAAATGATGCTTAATTGATGATGGTAACCGGGCTGTTTAAAATTCAGGCTGAGCTATTTTTCCTTCTGGCTTTAAAAAGAACAAGTAAGACAAACTATGGTGCTGAAGACACTTCAGTTACTGAAACATACTCCAGAAAACACTGTGCTTGTAGTCCAGCTTTTGCCCTTTTCATTTAACATCACGATTAAAATTAGATTATCATGTGTCTGCAGGCCAGAGCTCTTCATTAATCTTCACAGAGAAGGGGAATACCAAATACACCACATTTTCTGAACCAGTAAGGCCTTCATTGTCACTGCACTCCTTGAGCCTGCCCACTCACACCCAGAACCCAGCATGTCCCATGGCACTCCTCTGCTCCCCCCATTTCTGTTCTGCCTCCCCTTCTGTTCTGCTTGAGGGGGAGAAAAGAAGGGATTAAGACAAAAGGATATTTTGTCTTCTTGTTAAGTGGCCACAGGTTAAATAAGAGCAGTTCAACCAGGGCCATGAAGGCTGTGCTGGGATTGCTGCATTGGACTTGCACACGTGTGTGCTCCCCCTGCTGCAGAAACAGAACATGGAATGTTCTGGAAATGTTCTGGGGATCACTCTGCAGTTGGAACTTTTCCCCCACCGTATTTCTGGGATGTGTCTCAGGAATTCCACGTGATGTTCCTCACACTGCTGACCTTGTCCCTGTCTGTCAGCACAGGGACACACTTTAAACAGCCCCCCCATAGCACACAGTACCCAAACCAGAGCCACAAAACCTCTGCAAATACACTAATTTGGCAGGACTCAGTTGTACTGAGGTCCATGAAGATACTCACAGTAAGCCAGGGACAGATGCCTCACTAGAAGCAATAAAACCCAAGATCAAGTACAATAAACTCCTGTCCCCACTCAGATGGCACCAAATCGAGATCAGCTCTGAACCAGTAGCAAAGGATTGAATTTCCCTAACAGACATTTATGGTGAATACTTACAACTCCAGACAGTCTTCGTATTTCTGTAAAAGCATAATTTCTTTACTAATTATGTTCTGAAAATCCATGACTCCATAAATTTGCATGTTTCACAGTTAAAAATACATGTGTAAAAAGTTTATCTTTTACTACCTTTAAAAATAACACAATGAAGGGATGGGTTTTGCAAGGAAAGGTCAGCTCTGCACTAAACTATGATCAGTTTATTTTATAATCTCTTTTCTAGCTCAGCTGCCTTCAAAGACAAGCAACACCCGTACCCTTCCCTAAGCATTTTCTCCCTGTGTGAAGGATGTTGCTTCTTGCACCTCTTTAATTTTGGAGACCTGAATGCTGTTTTCAGTACGAGTCAGCCAAAGAGCCACCATGCTGACCTTAGTAAAAGCAGGTTATGCTACACTTCAAATTGTTAGTTTTTTCCTCCACCACAGCTGCAGATTTACATCTTATTCCTACTAATTGCCTACTTACAGGTTCAATTTTCAGGGCGTTCCTGTAGCTCCCAAAGAAAGCTGCTTGTGCTTTTAGAAACGCTCTTGCCACGCCATCTCCAGTGGTTGTAGAGACTTTCTTCAGCCTGTTCTTCAGAGCAGAAACCTGAAATCACACAGCAGGTCCAGATCACTCTCCTGTCACAAACAATGCCTACCACATCGGGGCACAGCTAAATGAAAAACGTGCTAACCACAGCAGCAGTTGTGACAAAAGGAGACATTGTGAATTCAGAGTTGAATTTCTCAGTTCTAAAAGCATTACTTTTCAAGCTGTTTTGCTTCTCCAAGATACTATTGGATTCTATTCAGAAGCCATAGGACAATAAAAGCTCCACTGAACCTCCCTCCCACTCCCACCCCGCTGCTGCCACGCTGCTGAGCACAGTTCCAGAGGAGCCCATGACATCCTGTGTCAGTCCTGATTAGGATCCAGGAATGAATTCTGCATCAGATTAACAGGAGCTGGGGCCATCCATCCCCACTGAGGCCAAGAACAATTTCTGGGGGTCAGAAAAACTTGTTTGCCACAAACACAGGTGTTTTTCAAGGCAATAAGCCCTTGTATTTCAGAGGCCTCATAGCAAACCTGAGAGCTGTGTCTGTGGGTTCCCTCATGGCAGATCCTGAGCTGTGCCTGTGGGTTCCCTCACAGCAAACAAGAGAGCTGTGTCTGTGGGTTCCCTTGGCAGCCCCCACTGCCCCTTGACAGGTGTTTTACTCACCCATGGGCCAAAGGCTCGAAATAGGGAAACTACTTTAATGTACTGCCAATTAAAATACACTTTTCCTCACCTGCTGTGGGGCACTTTGCCTGTTTTCACATGGGTTTGGAGGGCTTTGCTGAGGGATCGGCTGTGCCCTGCTCTGGATGCCCCCACAGCCCCTCACATGTACCCGCTGAGGCCTCATGTCCCCCTAGAGCCCCTCACAGCCCCTCATGTCCCCCCAGAGCCCCTCATGGCCCCTCCTGGCCCGCCAGAGCCCCTCATGGCCCCTCACGGCCCCTTATAGCCCCTCACAGCCCCTCATGTCCCCTCAGAGCC
>VWZD01001400.1:123260-179135 GCA_013396695.1 Sakesphorus luctuosus | reverse complement strand
GGCTCGGCTCAGCCCTGCACAGACCCCGCTGTCCCAGGGCCAGTCCCAGCCCCTCCATGCCTGGCTCGGCTCAGCCCTGCACAGACCCTGCACTCACAGGGCTGGTCCCAGCCCCTCCATGCCTGGCTCGGCTCAGCCCTGCACAGACCCTGCACTCATAGGGCCGGTCCCAGCCCCTCCGTGCCTGGGCTGCCCCAGGACTGCCCCAGGGGTGACTCCTCCAGCGCTGGGGCAGCTCTGCCTCACACACCCGCAGAGTTACTGCAATAGTTGTGCCACAGCTTCTCAACAGAAAATGGGAACAACAAAATGTTTAAAAAGACTAACAAGTTACAGAACAGCCCCTCACACTTGCTGTGGAAAAAAATAGTACATAACTCAAAGGAGATGATATGAGCAGAATTAGGGTTGTTTCCTGTCCATAGAGGCAGTTATACTTAAAAACCCCTAAAAGATTGTGACCATTGAAAATGAGGATTATTTCTAGCCAAAAGGACACATATACATGCAGTCTACCCTGAGAGTGTTTTAAGGAAGATTTTTATACTTCTGGCAGTTGAGGTTTAAAGGTCCAATTTCAACTCTCACCATGTTTCAGAATGCAATCTGTGCAATGCAGCAGAATGAAATGGTTCAGTAAAGGTGCTAGTGGAAATTCTTTTAATTAGGTCCAAGGCTTTTCAGTTGTCATCATGAATAAAGCAAGAAACGTCCTACTGCAAACACAGCGTAAGGAATAAAAATGGAGTCACCTCTTGGAAGATGGTTTGGCCACAGAGCTGCACTTTGGTACTTCTGGCTGCCCTGGGAGCAGCTCCTTTCCCTGCTGTGGGGATTGAGAGGATGGGCAGCAGCAGCAGAGCCAGCCAAGGCTCTGGCACAGCCAGGCCACTCTGCCAGCCCTGGGTGTGTGGCTGCCCTGGGTGCACACTCTGCCAGCCCTGGGTGCACACACTGCCAGCCCTGGGTGCACACTCTGCCTGCCCTGGGTGCACACACTGCCTGCCCTGGGTGCACACTCTGCCTGCCCTGGGTGCACACTCTGCCTGCCCTGGGTGTGTGGCTGCCCTGGGTGCTCACTCTGCCTGCCCTGCCCCAGCAACAACTGCCCCCTGGCAGAGCCCCCGGGGCCTCCAGCCCTCACAGTGCAGCTCGGGCTGCAGCCACCACTGAGGAGGACACTGACTTGGAAATACATGGAAAATCCATAAGGCTGCATAAAAAGAAAAATTCCTACCCCCTCTTTGCTGTTGGCTGCACCACAGACGGTGGAGTAGGAGACTTGTCAGCAGCAGATGCACTTATTGTAATCACAGCACTTAATAAATCTGGGGTTTAATATTGACTGTTTCAAAAGGAAAGTTGCTTCCCGGGGTGCCCTCATGCTGCCAGCTTTTCAGCAGAAGCAGAAGGTGAAGGAGGGACAGTTTCCCACATTTCAGACAGTGGCTCAGTAACACAGCAGTGAGTGCCCACCTTGATCATCCTGACCAGCTCAGGGGCCTGACAGCCAACAGGTACTGCTGAGGCAAGTGGGGCAAAGAAACAATTCCCCTGACTCTGCTGGAACTGCTTCAGTGCTCTGCAGCTCCTCTGACACAAATGCTGACTGGGAAGCCCCTCTGTATGGTCTGTGTTTGTTTGGATCCCAGGAATTAAAGAATAGTTCATTCTAGATTCCCAAGAACCAACAGCTCATGTAGCAACAACACTGTCCTGAAACTCAAGCCCAACTCACTACTGGAAGCTCTGAAGTAATCATTGCACTTCATTCACTTGGTTTAAAGAGCTGATCAAGGAGAGAAGGAAAGCAGCTTTAGAAATTTTCCAGTGGATTAATTACCTGATGGTGAATGCATCACACAGAAGACGTTTTCCTCACTGTTGAATATAGATAGATTTAATTTAGCAAAGTAAATTTTGTCTATTCAGCAGTGCATGAATTGCTCACTGCTCACATTAAGTAGCAAAGCTGACAGGGTAGTTTGACATAACAGGCATTTATGATCAGGGAACTCTTAAGACACTTTTAGTTTCTCAGATCATAAATGCACCTACTTAGACTAAGACCAGAGGGGAGACACTCCCAAAAATTCCCCATCCTCCCAGGGAAGCAAGAAAGAAAAAAATAGAAAGGGGAAAAAAAGTATAATGTATTGGCTTTAGAGTCTCCCTGCTGAGATGAACAACTTGATCCACTTACAGTTCCAAACACATGATGCATGAAAGAACTGACAGCAATTCAATTCTGCACAGCAGAGCAGCTGCTCTCTGGTGGTCACAGCCAAGTCTGAGCAGAGCGAGGAGAGGCCTGGGGGGACCTGCCCCGTGCAGGTAAGAGCCCAGTGCAGGGAGAAACCCCGACAGACACCCCACCCAAACACCCACTGCACAGCACCACGGCTCCAGTTAGAGCTCTGCTGGGAAAAATATTAATCCCAGCTGTATTTATAGAGCAGTTGGGAAAAAACTACCCCACGTAGGCTCCGGGTGAGCCCTGCCAGTTAATTGAATTTGCTGGCAGCACTTCCTCTGCTCTGCTCTAAACATCCTCCCAGATAAAATGCAGCTTTTAAATGGACCTGTGGAAAACTGAATCAAGAAATTTGCACTAATAAAACACAACTCTCTACTGTTATAAAAGTGAAGTAAAAGTAAATAATGAAAGGAAGGAAGTCTCTTAAAATTTATGACATTCCAAAGCTTGAAGTCCTGTGTTTATTGCAGGAGTCTCTTCTGATGTTCTACAGTGCACCCACAACAGCTCCTTTAATGAAGCCTCATAAAATCTAATATAATACTTGATTGTTGACAAATCATATCCATGTCTGAGGCCCCGTGCTCACTGTATCCAGACATTTCTTACATAATTCCATGAAATTCACAGGTCTGTCATTCCTGGGTTGTGGATAATGGCACGAGCGGTGACCAGCTGGCACATTTGGATGCTGGGAGTGGAATCAAAATGAAGAACTATATAAAGCCAGAAAAATTCATGGAAGCAACTTTTATAGACTGAATGCTTGGCTCAAGCCAATTGCTCCCAGTCAAGATGGCCCTTTCCTCTGCTCCCAGCTCCCTGTTCCTGCAGGACAGATCCCAGGGGAGTGCTGGGGGTCAGTGCAGGAGGCACTGGGCATTCCCTGTCAGTGGGGCTCCTCCTCAGACTGCCCAGCTCGAGCTGAGCTCCTGCACATCCCTTTCCTTCCCCGCCTGCACAGAAAAAGCTGCAGAGCTCCCTGTCAGCACTGTATTTTCAAGTAGCAAAAGAAATTCAGATTTTCCTGCTGTGCCCCCCCAAACATTCACCCTCTGACTCAGAAATAGCTTCTTACACCCTCACACACCTCTCTGCTCTTCCCCCTCAGCCTCTACAGTGGAGATTCTTCCAGCAGCAAGTGGGGTGGCTTTGTGTCCCATCAAAGGGAAAGGTCCCATCCAAGGCAAAGATTGAGTATTTACACAACATTTCTATCGAGTTATTAGAAAAATGAAATAGTTTACCAAGAAAGAGTGTGAATGAGAAAGAAAGTTCTGAATTCTAGCAGTGCTGGAAGTGAATATGTAGGAATCCATTTCCCATCACATCATAGGATATAAAAGGCACAAAGTTCCTTACAGCTCACCTGGAAGCAGTCAGAGGAAAAAACCCACACAATTTCATTTGGAAACAAGTTACCCAAAAATGCAGATTTCTGGATATGAGCATTGGCTGACTTTCATTAGGAGGCTTCAAACCACGTCTGCAAATGTGCAGACAGACGTTCCTGAACACCTGAGGGAAGGGCTGAGGGGAAGCAGTTGGAAAGTGCCCCAGTGAGGCCCCTCCCTCGGTGCCACCCAGGGCAGCCCTGGCAGCCCAGGGACACCAAACACCCCCTCCATACGTACCACGTCGTTGGGCAGGCTCTGCAGGTCATCAAAAGGCGTCTCCAGGGTGTTGGTGTCGACGTTGAGGATCACCACGTCCTCCAGGGCCATGCTGCGGACCTTCTGCAGGGGGCAAAGGGAGGAGTCAGTCACATGGGCTGCACAGGGGGCACGGGGATGGCACAGCACCACAGCCCCTCAGGCATTTCAAACACAACCAACACTCCTGACTGGGTCAGCATTTGTGTATTTGGGCATTTTACAGTGCTGCAAAATGCCCCTTCAGTTGGCAGAGGGACGTTCCCAACACCAGGCACATGGAAACTCTTCAAACCAGGGAGTTTGCTGTTATTCAAGCAAAGATTTATTTCAAGCGCCTCTACTGGTGTTTGTCTTAATTCTGTCCTGTTTGCACATTCAGTAATTTCCAGCTGAGTCAGGATTTCAAGCATATCTTTTTATATTTGGAAATTAATTTAATAACAATAAAGAGTGGGTTTTCTAGGAGTTATGAGTTGAAGTAAGTCAGGGAGGGGAACTGGTTTCCAAATTCCAGATTGAATTTTGGAACTCCAGTAGAGACAAGTTTACAACTACATTTCAGTAAAATGGATACTACCAGAGGTTAATTAATTCCACCATATCCTGGTCAGGAAGCCTGAATTTTTTCTCCTGTTCCCATGAACTGAGGGAAAGAAAAGTCTCTAATGTAGTTTGAGGGTTAACATCATCTCTAACAGTCTGTGAGCACAGAAGAGAAAAGCAGAACCTCTTCCTCAAAAGAAGGATCATTAATACCTATGACTTTAGGTGTCTAAAGGCAACAGTGATCTAAGCAAATTTAAACATTGTCAGACTTGATTTCCCTGCTTAACAAAATGAATCACTGACACCAAACAGAGCAGCATTTAAATACTGAACATTTCTTCCACTAACAGGAGAATTGGATCTGGTTTTTTTTGACTGACTAAACCTACAGGTTTAAGGTCTCTTCAAATAAAGCTTTGAAAATTCAAAATCAGAAAAAGTGGAATTACAGAATATGGTAATTGAGGCAATTTCCCAGCGACACTGTAAATAAACATTTAAGTACCTACATACCTACACACACCACCAAATGCAAGTTCCCCAGGAGGAAAGGGAACAAAAACATACTCAATTTTTAATTAAGGTTTTGTGGGGTGGGGGGAATTGTTTCCTTTAAAAGAAAGGAACTAAAGTCCTAAAACAATGGCAAAGTTGAGCCTTAGGCAGCTAAATAATTACCCTCACTTTTCAAGGCTCAGTCCTCTGTCTATAAAGCAAACTGCTGTGTACTTAGGGCTGAAAAAACCCCAACAACCATAAAACCCACTTTGCAGACATTTAAGTTTAGGTCTTCACGAGACATTTCTTCAACTTAAATAGAAGAATATTACATTTAATGCTTTCCATATAAAAAGCAGCAGCAGTGCAGGAGAAAGCAGGCCCTTTGCCTCTCAGGAACCAAAGGTCACTCTGGTGGCTGCATCTGATAAACTCTAAAGCAATCCAGGAGCTTTGCTCCTTCTAGGAGGCCGGAAGCACCAGACAAACTGATTTGCTCCTTCCTGCTTCAGAAAATTAAAAATCCCACTTATACTCAGAGGAGTCTCAAACCCTGCAACAAAAAGGCCTTGCAAAGCACTTAACCAAAGCCAGAAGCTTGTCAAACTCCAGTGCTGGCAGGACAAGACAGGAGGAATGAAAACCTTCCCCTGATGCTGCCCCAGGAGCAGCAACGTGTGGGGAACGTGCCAGGGGGTGCAACTCTGGGCATGGATCTGCACCTTCCCCCCAGCAGAATTTGGGGTTCTGTAGCACAGACCAGGCTGGGGCACAGGGGGGATGCTGCAACTCTGCTCTGGGCTCATCCCACACTCTGTCCCCAGGGGAGTCCCACCCTCAGCTCTGCCCTGCTCACCTCTGCACCACAAAGAGCTCAACCCTACTGCAAACTTCTCAGTATCTGTATAGGGCACTGCATTTCCCTTGAGACAAACCCTCAGATTTAATAAAACACCAGAGACCAACTTGATTAATGGCATCTGTCTTGCAATGCATTTGAAAACAGACTATTTTTTGATGGTACAATTGTGGCTCATCTAGAGAAATGCAGACTGACCAGATCCTCTCAATCCTTACCCAGTTTTATCTTCTCTCCTTTCACCATCATCTTTGATAAAGGTGTTATCAGACAGCTGTAAGGGCTTTTGTCAAATATTCACATGTCTTTGTCACCAAATGTGGCACCTCTCAGCCAACTGACACAGGCAGAACACGACTTCCTCTCCTGCTGGAATCTGAGTGAGAATTCCCATCATTCAGCTGCATTTCTCACATTAAATCCCCCTGGACTCCCTGAATCACAACAACATGTAGATCATTTTTCACAAGTACAGTTTGTGTGTCGTCACAGCTCTGTGGAAATGCGAAGGGACAGGCACAAACCACACACAGTCCTGAGCCACATTTCACAACTTCCTGGAGAGCCAAACAAAATTTTACAAGGAAAGTGATACCTGTTCAACAGGCTGTGCTCAGTGTGTTCATATTTTGCTGGAAAAAATATGGAAAAGCAAAGAGCAAGAGGAAACATGAACATTCCAGTTTCCTAATCTCATTTTCCTACAAACCAGGGATGTGCTGAGTCAAAGGCAGAGATGCAGTGAAAATGTGCATCACATCTCCCTCCTGCAAACCTTAACCATCCTTGCCCAATTACTTGTAGCCATAATTAATCATCTAAAATCCATCTAAATCAAACTAACATCTACACCTGCCTTTTATTTTAAATGTCTCTTTTTAAAAGAGTGGAGAGGTATGGAAAGCTGGTTTAACAAGCACATTGAACCCATTGTTTATGGCCTCTATAAACATGGCTTAGTAAGAATTACTGACTTAATCAGAGAGAACTTATCTGCTGGTGAAAAGAGCACTTTAAATTTCAGAAATGGCACCTTTACTGTGAAAATCTCTTAACTTTTCAAACAAACTCCAGGGGGCCTTAAACACCAGGTCCGTAAATAAGGCAGCGAGGGCGCCTGTCCCTCCCAGGCTCCCAACACTTGGAGTCATTTAAATGCTCTGTGTGGAGTTCACAAACCCAGAGAAATGGAATTCTAACCCAAGTATGAAGGGCACTCCTTGCCTCACTCCCATCAGCTCTCCATGCAATATCCATCCATAATTCCAACACCAGTTTGCAGTAAATGTATTTTACCATCCCTGCCTGCAGCTGGCAGGTTTTGCTTCTCCATCACTCAACAGCCCAAGTGAAACTTCTTTCAGGTGAACAATTTTATTGAATACTTCAATATAAAAAAACCCACAAAGCCAAAAACCCCACAACAACCAACAACCACCACCACTCCCTCCCCTCAAAAACCAGGTTTGTGTAACTTCATGGCTAAATTGGTGCCAAAACATAAGCCAAGTTCATCATGAGGTTTCACAACCAGATACAAATGTGATCAACATATTACAGAATGTTGCAGCAGTAAAAGGGTAACGTGCCTCCCACCAACCTTTTGGAAGGGCAACACTCTCAAGAAACACTAAAGTTGTAGCTGGCTTGTGCATTAGATTTGCAATGATCTGCCAGTGTGAGCCCCCAGAAGCCCCAGCTCCACGTGCTGGTGCCTGGTCTGCGCTCCTTCCCACTGCCCTCCCTGCGGAAAGCGCCGTGTCAATGTGGCTGCCAGAAGCAGGAAAGGCAGCGGATATAAAATTTTATTATTTCATGCCCCAACAGCAGCCAGAAGGACTTAATGAAACCCCTCTCAGATTTACAATCTGAAATGGCTATTCAGCAGACAGCTCTGGTGGAGGGGATGTGCCCCCTGACCCCGAGCCCTTTGATCCGGGCACAGCAGGTGGGCCCCCCCTGCCCATCTCCACCTTCCGCCCATCCTGCCCGGGCACCCCGAGCCTGCACAGGTGATCCCAGATCCTTATCAGCAGCAGCTGCTGCCGACTGAGTGACAAACAGCACCGGGGCTGCCCCAGCTCTGCTGACACACAAACCTTCTGCTTGGACCTGCAGGGCTTGGCTTTCCTAAACCTGCCCCTCGAGCAGCCCCCACTGCAGCTCTTACCAAAGCACAGCTGGTGTTTCCACTCTTCCACTGGCTGGATAAAGGACAATTCCACAAGTGATCTGCCAGGCTTGGAAATGCATTTTCATCAGCACTTGTGGAACTGTGTACAGCCACACTGGCAATGTCTGTGAGTGACTGAATGGCATTTGGGGCTTTTAGACCAGGGTTTAAGTGTATCTACAACCCTTCACTTAAACCCTCCTGTGGAAAAGCTGCACTTCTTCCCTTACAGGTACAAAGGCATTGATTCACCAAGCACAAATGGGTGGGAAAAGCTAATTACTACTTCTCATCCCAATCAATGAATGTGCCTAACAATTAACACCAGCAGTGGCAGATCCCAGTGGTCAGTGAACCCTCAGGGTGTGCTCTGGGGAGGGAGGACCCCCTGGCAGGGCAGGGCTGAGCCCAGCCTGGCACAACCCGTGCTCAGGGCTCGTTAGCTCCGACTGGCACTCACTAATTGGGCTCTGCCTGCATCCCAGACAGAGCCTCCTCACGCCTCCCTGAGCCAGCCCAGGGAACTGTGCCAAGAAGTGCTCCCAGAATGGGTGTGTGGGGCTCAGGGCCAGCTCTGCACTCACCTGGCAGCACGAGGGACAGTGGCAGCACCAGGTGACATCAGCCACTGGGTCTTACCACGTGTAACACAGCAGGAGGTTCAGGGAACATTTCTTTCCTAACAGGAACATCTTTACTGATACCAGGTTAAAACAAAACCCAAACCTGCTCATACAGCTTTTATGAGATACAGAACTGTCCTCTTTGCTTAGGAAAAAGGTCAGACAATCATTCTGAAATGCAACGGGCAGTTTCACACACAAATTCATCCTGGACAACTTTGCAAGAATTACAATTCTAAAGTCCCCAAAAAGTCCTTGAACGACTGGAGTATTACCAAAAGAAGTGTAAGAAATGCTTTTGTAATCATTAACTGTACATGTTGGGTTTGTGCCCCAGCAGAGCAGGAAGAGGCAGGACTGGCTCCTGGCACACAGCTGGGCTGCCAGAGCTCCACATCTCCCAGCCCAACACACCCATCCCAGCAGTCAATCAAAACCACATGTGCCCAGACTCCGACAGGGACTCTCCCAGGTCAAGGGCACTCCTTCTCCATCAGCACCATCCCACTAATAACCTTCCTGCAGGAACAGTTGTTGAAACAACCCTTTGCTCTGACAAAATGTGAAAGGCTGCAGCCAAGTTTGGCACCACTTCCAACACAAAGGTCAATTTAATATTATGTGGAGACTAAAATAACCTACAGTACAGAGGCAGAAAATAAGATCATGAAAGGGGTGTGTTCTTTGATAGAGTTTCATTTTCCTATCTCATTATTTATCACTACTAAGTACTTATCTTCCTCTAATATGAATTCAATTAGTTCTGGAAGCATGTTCCATTATTCATGTGATAGCCCCAGCCTTGCTTATCCAACAGCTTATAAACTTTCAGTCCTCTTTGAAGTCACTTTATGGATTGCTAAATGGAAATCTTATAAAGAATGACTAACTAGGTGATGATAGAAAAGCTGAAAAATAAGAT
Source organism: Sakesphorus luctuosus (assembly GCA_013396695.1). NCBI lineage: Eukaryota > Metazoa > Chordata > Aves > Passeriformes > Thamnophilidae > Sakesphorus > Sakesphorus luctuosus. Next base: position 169,602 of record VWZD01001400.1, on the reverse strand, counting down.
CACAAAACACAGCTTTGTATTTTCTACCAAGGTTTTCCCCCATAAATCAGTCAGAGCCCTCTGACCTATAACAGGAGATTATCTTATCTCGCTGGAGAACATTTCAGTCACAGCAAATTAGATTTAACAGTCAATGGATATGCTTGATATTTTAATCATAAGAAAAATTTGTCATCTTCCATTAAAACAACTGCCCCTTCTCCAGAGCCCCCATGGAACACAGGGAACTGCAAACTAACTTCAGGGGAGAAAACGGTTTGGAAACACCCCTCAAGCTGACAGAGGGTGTATTTGGTTTAAAATCACTGACTCTCCTGCTTCTTCCAGAGGCCCATTCCAACACTGGGAGAGCAAAGCCCCCAGAAACAACACTTCAGGTAGAACATGATTTTCTTCCTCAATGCCCAAATTCCCCCTCCCCTTCAGGGCACAGCCCTCCCTGTGCCACCTTAGGCAGAGGACAGTGCTACAGTGGGAGCTGCTGGGGCAGAGCCTGAGCCCAGACACACCTGGGGACACCCCTGGGCTCTGCACAGGTGAGGGGCCCACCTGAGCTGGAATGGAAGGCTGGGGATTAACCCCTTATCCTGACACCACAACACATGGATTAACACAACACTTTTAAAGTCCTGTTTGCTGAAATGTCAGCATCTAAAGAAAAGGAATTCTGAACAATGGCAGTAATTTTTAGTTCTAGTTTATAAAATTATTTTGAAATGGAAAAGATAATATTTTTAAAAATACACAACTGCCAGATCATGAGAAAAATCCCTGCTGTTGCTACTAGGATGTTATTCTAACAAATAAACCACAGAATTTTATATCTACATGTAAAGGAAGGGACAAAAAGAGTGAGCCTTCAGGATGAGAAACAGGCATGGAGGTAACCCAGGCACTGCCCAGCTCATGGGCCAGATGTCACCTTCCCCTTGCCCAGGGCCCAGGAATTCTGCAGCACTTGCCAACAGACAGACCCAACAGCCACTGTGGGATCTGATCTTATTTTGCAATGGAAAAAGCAGAGTTACTGCAAGATGCAGCTCTGTCTGCATTCAATTTATCCCTAAGAGCAGAGAAAACAGTTTGGTTTATTTATTTCATTTATTTGATAAGGCACTTGGAATAACTGCACCTTGCCAAAGCGTGTCTGTGTTCCAGAATCTCTGGCTATTCAGCAGCCAGACTGGATTTAGTACTAAACAGATTTTTTCACAAGTTACTAAAACGGAGGAAAATTGGCTTCTCCAAGAACAACTCCTTTTTTGAGTTTTTACAGATGGAGTTTGGAAGGCCCACAGAGCCCTGCAGTCTGAAACACAGAGACAAAGGAGGAGGCACCGGGTTTGTGGAGCAAGGCAGGAGTGAGACATCACACAGCTCAGCTCCAGGGCGGCATCACTAAGTGTGCTGTGTCCACTGACAGGCCAAGCACAGTTCGGTGTGAGCACAGACCTGGGAGAGCTGGACAGGGGCTGTGTGAGCCCCCCCTGCCCCAGGGCTGCTCCCCCTCTCACAGCACCCCAACAATCACCCCTGGGACCTCCTGGGACAGACACGGGGCAGGAAGTCTCTTGATCAACATAAACCAAACGTTTCTTCCCAGATACCCCACTCCTGTCTGTGCAGTGTCCAGGGGGAGTATCAGAAGGCCCTTGAACATAAACATGTGTGTGCAAACAAAAGTACATGGTGACTTTTAAAATAAATGGTAATTCACTAACACGTCGTGCTGCCACTCTGTACCTCATTTAGCAATAGAAAGGGCACCAAAAAATCATCTGTGCCCAGGATGGGAAAGAAGAGAAAAAAAGACATTCTGCATGTTCAATCTTCCCATGACAAAACTGACTTCTAAAATTACTTCCCATCAAAGCTGGGAAAGGGGGAAGCTGCACAGCACACACAGAGACACAGGGCAATATTATTGCATACACTGGCCCCAGTGCACAAATATTTGATCAGTATTTTCAGAGAAATTACACACTTTTGAGGACAATACAAGCACAATTATTCCAGTAATCCAGGTTCCTTTATGTGATGCAAACTCAGCTTCCTAAACTGTTCTGAACACAGGGACTCAAAGTCAATGAACTTCCAGGGGCACATTCAGCTCCCACCAGCCCAGCCCTGCTAACCTGGGAGCCCCAGGGAGGCAGGAATTGCCTTTCCCCACCCAGAGCACACACTCCTGGCTCAGACCTCCTGTGCAAAGGGGCTCAGTCAATAAGGACGAGGATTTTCACCAGGACCTGAGTTAGGAGTTTATGTTGTCCCCCAGACACTTTTGAGGAAAGTCATCGACTGTTTCACCAGTCAAAAGCAAATGTGTTATTTCCACTTTTAGAGTTTTTAAAAAGTCACATGAATTACTGGGAATTGTTTATAGGAGAAGCTTTCTGTGAGGGCTGGTTCTCTGCCAGCTTTGTGTTAACATTAACAGCAAGTTCCTTCTTTTCAGATCTTTCGAACATTAAAAAAATTACAATCTGTCTGCAAAAGCCTAAAAGAGAACTGTAACTGTCAACATTGTGGTTTAATATCGACTCTGCCTTTGTGATTCAGTCAAAGCAAGGCACTGAAGGGCTGAGTGGAGCCCTGGGCCGGGGAGGGGACACGGTGTGCGCAGGGAGAGGCTGCCCAGGGAGCTCCTGCAGACCCACAGTCATCCTGTGTGTCAGCTCAGCACACCCAAATTAACAGCATTAGTTCATTTGTTAAGCATATGAATGAATGTATAATTGCTTGTGGAATGTGGCTCTAAACCATAACACTATATATAGTTTCAGAAATGGTGAGAGAGACTTACCTCCATCAAACTTAAGTGTATTCCAATGAGGTAGGGCATGGGGGCACTGCAGAGAGGAAAAAAACTGGCTTTAGGTTCTCACACCACTGAAATCACACACATGACTTACAGCATCAGCCACAGGAAACACTGCAATGCTGGACTAGACTTTGCTTAGAAACTAAAATATACATATATACAAACAAACCCCATGTGAACAAAGGGTTATTCCAGATTTGAAAGACCTTTTCTACTATGCAATATCCTCTCACTTCTTTAAGACTAATTTTTCTGGAGAGAGGAATTTCTAAGTGCCCACATTCAGGCAGGTACCCAAGGACAGCTATACACACATCTCTAATACTGGAGCCTTTTTTTTAAAAAAACAAATATGTTACTGCAATTTTAAAAACATACCTGAGTTTTCTAAGAGCATTCTTTCAAAAAAATGGATCCTGTTGTAGTATCAAGTGGTTAATTTAGTGTGTATGTATCACCTGGTACTACAAGTTTTGAATTCTTTGCATGAGTCCAGACACATTTTTAAGCAATTTGTTTTGAGGTGTAAACCTTGCCATGTTTGCATTTATAAGAGAAAACACAGAAATAACTCCTGAAGATTCTGATGAACTCCAGAGTGCCCAGGACATGCACAGATACCAACATTCCCCCAGAACACACACCTGAAACACCCCAAGAGGCTCTTAGGGCAAGTTTGAGCCCAGCTCAGGGGGGACACTTTTGCTGGTGAGCAGAATGGCAGCACTGAGGGAGATGGACCCTCAGTGTGTGAGCAGAGCCCGTGCAGGGCTGGAGCCAAGTCTGTGTGCAGGGATCTCTGTCACCCACCTGTGGGCAGGGATCTCTCACACCCACCCTGTGGGCAGGGACGGGCTCCAGAGCCCCCAGGGAGGTGCCAGAGCTGCTAATTGCAAATGTGGCACATCCTGCCTGCGAAACGCAGCGCACACAGACAGACACAACTTCCAAAATAGAGCCTCCCTTCGTGGCACATCCAGCAGCTCAAAGAGCTCATTTTCAATTTCAGATGAAAAAAATGAGAGAAATGTCACTGTACTGCCTTGGATTAAAATATCTCCCATATTGCTGCTCTAAGCTGGTGCCTACTGCTCAGTGCTGAAAAACCCCCTGAGACACCAGAGCAGCAATAATCCCTGCTCCTCCTTTTCCGGAAAAACACCTTAAAACCCATGTATTTACTGATAAACATAGTAATATTTATGTTGTTTATTAACACACCCCCTCAAACCACCACTGTGTTGGATGCTCTGCCAAGGTGGAAACAGCCTCTGCATTAGCCGTTCTACATGAAACCCCTTTTTATTTTTCTTTCTGAAGTCATTAAACACATGTAACTTCCAAAGCCCCTTCCCAGTTCCTTGGGGAACACCGAACCACATCCCTGCAGGGATTGCATGGGAACTCCCCACAGCCCCTTGTGACAGAGCCCAGAGGGGCTGGCACTGCACAAACCAACCCTGAACATTCTGATTCCCTGGGAATTCCACAGGTGAGAGCCACACCATCCACCCCAGCCCTTGGACAGGGACTGTCCCCACACACCAGGACACTGCTCTGTGACACAGGGAGTGCTCAGCCATTCCCAGGATGGTGCAGCCCAGGAGCAGGGCCATTCCCAGGAATGCTGCAGCCCAGGCACAGGGCCATTCCCAGGAATGCTGCAGCCCAGGAGCAGGGCCAGGCCTGGCTGTGCCGCGGCGGCTCCGCACGCACCGATCCCAACGTGGTTCCAATTAGGGAGCTGCGGGAACACGGCAGTGCCGACCTCCAGGATGCAGAGGCAGAGCCCAGGCAGGAAGTCCTGAGGCTGCCCATGTCCCATGCAGTGGGAGCCTGGCTGATGGAAGGAGAGGAAGCAGGAGAGAGCAGCATTCCAGCCATGGGCCGTCCATTATGGCTCCGAGCATGGAGCTGCCACCGGCACAGCAGGGCCTGGCCCGGGCCACCACCACGGCCGGGTCACAGCCCTGGATATGGCCATGGTTGGATCCCAGCCCTGGATATGGCCATGGCCAGGTCACAGCCCTGGATATGGCCATGGCCGGATCCCAGCCCTGGATATGGCCACGGCCGGGTCACAGCCCTGGATATGGCCACGGCCAGGTCACAGCCCTGAATATGGCCACGGCCAGGTCACAGCCCTGGATATAGCCACAGCCGGACCCCAGCCCTGGATATGGCCATGGTTGGATCTCCGTCCTGGATACGGCCATGGCCGGGTCACAGCCCTGAATATGGCCATGGTTGGATCCCCGTCCTGGATACGGCCATGGCCAGGTCACAGCCCTGGATATGGCCATGGTTGGATCCCAGCCCTGGATATGGCCATGGTTGGATCCCAGCCCTGGATATGGCCATGGTTGGATCCCCGTCCTGGATACGGCCATGGCCGGGTCACAGCACTGGATATGGCCATGGTTGGATCCCAGCCCTGGATATGGCCACGGCTGGTTCCCAGCCTGCCTTCAGCCCTGCAGTGCCCAACACACAACAGCAGGAATGGCTGAAGCTCAAACTGAGTACCTCTAGTCAGTTTGTAAGGAATCACAGACAAGACATGGCTGAAGGTACATGGACCAGCTCTGGGTATGAGGTGTCACCTCTCCAGTTTTGGAGTGGCAGACATTACAAGTAAAGGCAATACAGCACATAAAACTATTACAGGGACTGCACAAATAACCTCAGTAAAATATAACTCGGGGGAAGAGCATAAATCTGTCCAATAAAATCTACCCGAGAGATTCTGTTCTTCTGTCATCCTTCATCAACCTGACTGAAAAGGAAACACTCCTGGAAGTGAATAGTGAAGGTTCATGTCAGGCTCCATAAATTGCTTTTATCACCCTTTCTCTTTATTGTGAGTTAATCATGTGCCATTATTTAAATACTCCATTCCATCCAGTGCAGGGGAACATGGTGTGTCCCCCTTCCCCACTCAGGGCACACCGAAATTGTCCTTCCTCACTCAGATTCAGGTCCTGAGACACAAAACACTCCAGCAGGTTTTAATATTTTATCAGGTTAGATGGTACTTCCAAGACTTTCAAGTGAAGTTCAGCGAGTCACATCCCTTGTCTAAAGGGAGGAACACCCAGCACAACCTTTAATCCTCCTGGGAGCCCTGGCAGATTAAAGGCTGCCCTTCAGACCAGGCCTTCCCCACTGCCTGACACCTCATCAGTCCTGGGGCTTCTTACAGCCACAACTACTAATTACTCAAAGTTGTTTGCTGGCAGCCAATAGCCATTAAGTGTAGAATTAAGAAGTATCAATTTCTACCCCACTTATTTACTGCTCAAACAAAGTGCCTGCGAGAGCCCTTCCAACAAAGAGAGGGGTCATTACTCCTCCTGCTGCTGCTTCCCAGGCAATCAGCGTTATTTATAATCACATGAGTTATCCAGGTAAATACCAAATCATTACAGTGGCACTGCACAGGCATGAATATGGATTTTGGGGATGTAATGGCTATACAGTGCCCATTTATTACAGTTGCATTTTTACAATTTCTTTAATTCGTTTCCTTAGGCAAACGAGAGACCTCTTAATTATGCTCCCAAGAGGTGGGTAACTACTAATTGGAAGAGAAGCAGGTGAAATAGAGGGACATTTCTTAAGTTAAAAAAGCCCAGCCTTAAAAAATACTGCAATTCACCAGAAAAGTGATGCAAAAAGCCCAGGGATCTCCAAAAGGTTCCCACTTACAGCCACACAGGGATGTCACCGTTTTGCTTCCAGGAAAATGGGTGAGATCCCATTTACTGAGTTCATGTCGTGATATACAAACACTGACTGAAGGGGTGGCTCTCTCCCACCACTGGTACTTCCCTCTCCTGGGCAGCCTCCTGATTGCTCCTCAGATTCCTCATTGAAATGCAACAGAATTCAACGTGAAGTTTATTTGGGTAATTGATGCAAATTAGAAACCTGACTGCATAAATTGGAACAATGCAGGGAACACACAGGTAGGGACCAGGAGAGCAGCTCCCAGAGCTTCCAGGGGTGCCCAGCTGTGCCAGGCAATGGCAGTGCCACCCACACTCCCCAGCCTGCAGGACTCCCCCTCCAGCTCCCCCTCCACCCAACCAGAGCTGCATGGTGACTATAAACAGACTTAGAAAACTGGAGAAAGGGAGTTAAAAAAACCTCCTGGAGAAAGGGAAAACGCCCCAGCAGCAGGGTTTGTTCAGCAGCTGTGCCAGGGTGCTCTCAGAACACACTCACACAGTCTGTGACAGACCAGGCTGCTTTAATCCCCTGGAAAACATACTGCAGCTTCTGGTGACAAAGCTCTGGGACCCAGAGAACACACTCAGCTGTGTCACAGCTCAGCTCTCCCTACAGGGCCAGTTTAAACACAGACAGGGAGAGCAAAAGGGAAGAAAACAGGCTGGCAGTGGTTTCATGGCACACAAAAACCAAACTGGAACAAGCAGTGAGGCCAATGGATCAACTGCTTCTTCCACAGCAAGAAATGTTTAAATTCCCAATGAAATAGATGGACAAGATCTGGCCAAATTTCAGTAGTTGTGTGTGCCTGGTGGCAGCACCTCACTGACCAGGCCTTGTGGCACCTGCTGGGCTGTGCCTTCAAAACAAACACACAAACCACGTCCCCAAGCCAGGCACCAGCACTGCAGCTGCACTTCAGGAGTTTCTGCTGCTCTGTATTTAAGGAACAAGCAACTGTGCACTAAGGTGTGAAGTCTAATGACACTAGTGCACCAATTTCTAGTCTCCTCACAAAATCTTTCCCCAGGCTGAAAACATATCAAAGAATGGTGTCTAACTGAAAAAAGGACAGCACTCCTCCTCCTGCTTCCCCTGGCACCCCGTCCTCAGCTCATCTCCAAGGCAGGGGCAGGTGAGGGAGGGCATCCCAGAGCCCTGGCTGGGCTGCACCAGCACCACCCACTCAGCACCCCCAGCACAGAGAGTGCATTTTGGAGCATTCTGGAGACACAGCCTTCTGGCATTTCCAGCTCTGAGGGTGGTGTGTCAGGGAGGGATGCAGAGCAACAGAAGTATCAGGCTTAAGAAAACCCTTTCAAGAGGGAAATGGGAAGTGAAAGGCAAATAATCACAGGTGGAATATACTTTTTTCAAAAACTTTCAAAGATCACGAGTGACACAGTCTATCCACCCTTCTGTGAGTTTCAAAAGAGCAGGAGAAGATTCAAGAGCTCCACATCACAGTCAGTAAAAGGGCAAAGTCAACTGAATGAACATGATATTCTGTATTCATAAGAACTAAAGAATTCTCATTGCTTTAAATTTTGTTTCCATCTCAGCTCTCTAAAATTCTTATGTCATATTTGCAAAAGAAATAACAAGGCAATAATTAAAATTAAACTCTTCTATTTTGAAGAGTCTCAGGTCATTTCCCTTAAGAGGCAGATGCCAGCAAGCAGAAATACTGCCTTAAAGCAGAGAGCAGGGGGCTGATTGCTCAGCCCTCCCAGGCACAAATGACATCTGCAAGTTCACATGGTTACCAAATAGATGGACTCTATTTTGAGAAATGTATTTATGGCATATAAATTGTTGCTAAATTGACTTATTCAAACAATGACAGAGTGTGTAGCCACCTCTCCAATTTAAGTTCCTTGCTGGGTAAGGAGATCAGTGGTTGTGTTTGTGAGCTGCAATTGTGCCCTGCCCGACAGCCCCACAGTTTGGGATCACTTCTCACAGTGCCTGGCTCCCTCCTGATGGCCAGGAAGGAGCCATTCAGTGGGGCTCAGTGGCTCTGCCCCCTGGGGTCAGTGTCCCAGGGGTCATGTCCTGCCCCAGGGGTTGTGTCCTGCCCCAGGGGTGGCCTCTGGCCTCGGCCTCGTGTCCCTGTCCCCTCCGTGTCTGTCCCCTCCTGCCCAGGGCAGCACACACAGCAGGGCCACGTCTCCCACAGGCTGTCCTTGCCTGCCAGGCCTGCAGAAGTGTCTTGCTGCCCTTCCCATCCCTCAGTTTAAATCCAGCCAAGCACTGGCCTTACTAATTCCATCCCTGCACAGGCAACAGTTCCACTGACATGGCCTGGCAGTTTAACTTCTGCCTGAGGTGAGGTCACTGTTCAATCCCCTCAATAATGTAAATACAGTTCTAAGCACACACTCACCATGAAAGATCACCACAGGACAATGAACAGTTTTTCCTGCCCCCAGGAGAATTTCAGGAAAGCAGGAAAATGAGAGGATCTTCTCCCTGTCTCCTGTACTACTGGAGTCTTAATTCAAGTGGGAATATTTAACACAGATACGTTGAAAACAGAGTTTAATGACACAATATCTAAGTTGCAGCATTCCACAGTAAGCACTCCTGCTGGAGTATTTCTACACACTGACAGACAGTCACCTTTTGTCAGAAATATTTTTACTTTCTGGGTTGGTTTCTCCTTAATACACTGCACTGTGAGAGCAACAGTTGCACCTAAGAGGGCTCAGGACTGCCCTGGGGAGGTGTGAGCCCTGCTGTGACAGAGGGCTGTGCACACAGCTGTGACACAGACACACAAACAGCCTCACTTACCAACAGTAGTCCAGCAGGTGTGGGGGCAGGACAGGGATGTAAACGTGCTGCCAGAACATGGGGTAGAGCATGGCTGCAGAGCCGTGGACACAGGCAGTCAGCTGCAAAACACACCAGAGCTGCTCAGCAGGGGCACACAACCCGGCCTGCAACAGCTGAGGCACAGCCCACAAAGTAAAGAATCAATTCCTCTCTCATATCAACAGGTTTTATTAGAAAATACAGTGCTGCTGCTAAAAACAAGGGGCTCAGGGTGAAGCACAACTGGTTATGGTGGTTCTCACCCAGGAGACTTTGGGAGCAGCTGAGAACATGATTCATCCAGCAAACAAAACCTGCAAAGAACACCCAGCACTCTGCAAAGCAACATAAACGTGAAAATGAAAACACAAAGGCAACTAATAAACAGTAAATTTCCCAATCCTGGAAATTACCATCCATTAACTATCATAAAAATGCACTGAAATTATAACACAAACTGAAAAAAAGGGCACACATTTCTTAAAAACATACCACACTAAACTCAGTGGTTGAATCTCGATTGTTTCAAAGGGATTTTTATCTAATTGACCTATCATTTGATCCACTGAATTTCTCAATTATATTGTTAAAAACTGATGCAGGAGAGCACAAAGCTCCAAAGCATCCCAGTGCTGACAACAAGTTTCCAGAGTCAGAATATGCAAGAATTTAAACTAGATTGGAACCACTGTCCTAAGGAAACTGTGCCTTGGAGAGCAGACAGGGGACAGCAAGTACCTGTTGAGTCTCTCAAACAAGCTCTTTATTTGCAGGTGAACATTATTTAGTGGTCCATATGGGATGGAAATATTAGGATGTTGGGACACTAAATTTAAAAGCTACAAAATCTAGAATTTATTTTAGATTTATGACTCCTGAAACACTAAAGATTTATCCCTAGCCCATTATATTTCAGCCTCATTTGGCAGCTCCCACCAGCAGGAGGGAGCCAAGCACAGGCGGCTTGTGCATTTGGGCTCATACCTGGCTTTTCTGGAGGATGGATCACAGAATACATCAGGAATTTCAACAGGAATAATTGTTTTAAGATTTGGAGAAATTATTTGCATTTCCTTTTATAGGAAAAAAAAATCCTGGCTCATTAAGGAAGGCAAAGTGACAGGTAAGCAATTCCTCTTCCCAGGCTCTGTCACAAGGGGAGAGATTAAACCAACCAACCACACAACCTCTGAAACGCTTTGGGCAGCCCTTCTCTTCTTCCCTCCTCTCTGATCATTTACTGTTCTTTTCATCCTTAGGTTGCTGAAATAAACACCTCTCCTTCATTTCATTCCATTAACAGGCCTGGGTGGATTTTTCCTTATTTTAGTAGCAGGGACACAGAACACTTGGCAGATATAGATGTAAAGATTTTACAAGTTTCCTATAGTATTAAACTTTATAATACTTAAATGTTTCAGTTAAATGTGGGACCAATTGTAAACATTATTAGTAATTATTAATAGGTCCCAGAGGTTACTGTAATTCTCCTCCTCTCACTTACCCTTCCAAATGACACTGCAATAGTTACTCTGGGACTGAGCATGAGGCCTCACTCCCTCCTGTGCCCTGTGCTGCCAGACCATCCCTACGTGGGTTTGTGGGCACCATTTCAGCCTTCCAGAGCAGTTCTAATCTCAGCCACAAGGCAGGGCATGGGCACACAGTCCCAGACTGGTTGATGGCACCCAATGGAAGGGGCAGCTCTGCCTTGGCCAGGACCACCCGAGTGCTCCCTGCACAGCACTGGAAAGCAAAATTAGTTAAACCACCTTCGTCCCTGACAAAGCAGAGCAATCAGTAGCCACTCACAGAGCAAACACAACGAGCAGCATTGGCTTTTATAAGGAAAATCACCATCTTATTGACTGCTAAACCTTGAAATGCAGAACACAAAACTTTGAACTGGATCAGGCCTGTGCTTGTTTTGATCTCCAGCCATTTTTTAGAAGAGAGTACTCCAGAATATTCAGCAGCTTTCATCTCTCAGACACTTGATGGAGCCTAAGTAGCATTAAGACTAAACCTTATCAAACACAACTGCAAACTGTGGATTGTCAATGCACTTCAGCCCACTCGGTCGGTCCCTCTGGAGAAGGTCACTACAACATCCATTTGACAGTGTCATTTGTCTATTCTTTTTTGCTGTCAAGTAAATTATGAAAAAAGAACTTCACTATGGCATAAGTCTTTGTACATTCATGTACCAAACAACTCAAAAATTCCTGTACCCAAAAAATCCTTTTTCACTGGAACACTGAAGGCCAACAGAAGTCCTGTAAAATCCTCACATGCAGGACAGAACTGAGCTGAGGTTGCATAAGGGAGGTTGAAAGGGGGACCTGGAGATAATCAGATCATTTCCACACATGACTGTAAAAACGAAAAGCACCCAGTGTGACAGAAGGCAGTGCTGTGCCTGTTACCCACCGTGCTGAGCTTGCTGCAGCAGATGAGGATGCGGCGCTCGTACAACATGCTGGCGTAGAGGTGCAGCATGTTGTTGACATCCACTGCCACAAAATACTCTGTCAGATTCCTCTGCCAAGAGAGAAGAAGAAGTTTGATTCATCCTGTGACAAACCCAAGTGTCCTTAACAAAAAATCCAAACAAAAACCCCAAAGCCAAAGAGATTTCACTCTTCCATTGCCCTCAGCCAGCAGCGTCACCACCAGTGCCCACCCAGTGCTGGTGCCGCAGGGCACGGACCATGGGACAGGGCCCAGATATTCCAGATGTCATCTAAGACACAGCAAAATGGGGTCCTGAGATCTTTTCTATCAAAACAGCAAAGCCATCACAAAGACAACTGGATCACAGTGTATTTTCTCTCCCAGAACCAGGAACTTCTCAGGGCAAGGTAAAGAAAAAGGGATTTGTGCCTGGAGAGAGTATTTTCACCTCTTAAAACACAGAAATAAAAGAAAAGGAGAGCTGTGAAGGGAAAGGTAATACACCCAGAAATGCTGAATTAGGGAATTGGTTTCCAAACAGCTTCCTCCAGACATGAAAGGGTTGCTATATGATAAAGACAGCCTTATACAAAAAGCACATGTGAGAGCAAAATTAGATTAGTCATGAATTCAAGTGCAATCTTAATCATCCTTAAATAAAAAAGTGCAGAAAAGCAAAAAGCAAATATGATTTAGAAACTTAAAGAAGCTCAACAAAGCCTATTAGCACTTTTGACAGATCCAAGATACTTGGCCTGAGAAGTCTGCCAAGATGCTTCATACTGTGCAAAAATATGTTCCCCAGCTTGCCATCCAAACACAAAGAACTGAAGGAAAATTAAGCATTGTATTTGGGAGACTTTGGTACCAGGATGTAGAGAGATAAAACCCGAGTTCATTATGGTTGGCTTCAAACATGCACAATAAAACAATCACTCAGGTCTTTGTTACAGCAAAGCTGGAGCCACAGACAGGTACAGTCAAAGGAGGAAAAAAAAGCCAACACATTCTGCCAAAAACCTATTAAACTATCATGTACTTTTTCTGTATTTCTCATCCCATCTGTGCTGATTAACATGATATTTTTGTCTAAACATAAGCTGTCTTCTCCACGGCTCTCCTTCCCCCTCTCACCGAGCCTTCCTCGGCGCCAAAACACGGCGCTGACGACACAGGCCCCGCACACTGGGGGAATTAAAACTGGTTTTAAGGAGCCCTGAACTGCTGAGGCCCCCAGATCAGGGGGGGGAGCAGGAGCCCCCAGCCCCTGCCCCTGCCCCTGCCTGGGCAGCACCCCTGCCCCACAGGGCCGTGCTGTGGGGTCACAGCACCCCAGGGAGAGCAGCAGAGACGCGGGGCTCGGTCTGCCATTGTCCTGCCATCGAGCTTATCGGGCAGGATGACACACAAATGTACCTTCAGATGGAAAGCTCGGGGAGGGTTCAGTGCTGTCTGCTCTCTGAGATTTGCCAGGGACACCTGGGAAGCATGTGGGCTGCATGGAAATGTATTGGTACTGAGCAGCCTCACGTGTTCCCCGAGCCGTATCTGTGAGAAAGCTGTCAGCTCTCAAGCTGAAATTGGGCCCTACACTTGTATTTTGAAAGACACGTCTCCTAAGTGACAAAACCATGAATGAGTTAAATAAATACAAATGAAAGCGTTCCAATTTGCAGGATAATTGTTGAGGCTTTGGTTTCCTACGACTTAAACCTTTCCTGGGGCATAAGAAGAGGGATTTTCAGAGCAGGTGCAGGAACAGGTATCCCCACTCCTCCCAGATTTCACCAAGAGTGCTGCAAAACTCCCTCATGCTCCTTTGAAGATTCATTCCTAGATCAATCATTCATTTGATCATTTGCTATCTAATATCAATAAATACACACTGACTTTTGAGATCAAAAATCAGAGACTTCTCTTCCACCATCATCTAATGATGAAAATGGTCTCAGTGACACAAAAAACACCCCAGAGCATCATCACCAAGAAAACGTCACCATTTCAGCCTGTTGATGTACCTGATGCTTCTGAAACCAACAGCTACTCCTAGGAAATTGAGTCTTGCACTGTATTTCCTGCAGCAACCCTGATTCATTTCTGCAGTCTCAGTGCATTTGCACAGCCCTCCCATTAAACTCATCAAACACAGTGATCTGACACAAAGTCAGATAATTCCAAGAGCTTTGTTAACATTCCAGACAGAGCTCTGTGCAGCTCTCCATTCATCATCCAACTTCATCATCCAACTCCAAAGTTTGGCACTACTAAAACTTTTGCCAATATGGCAATTACACAATTACTGATACGTAATTACTCAATGTGAAATTACTGAAATGTAATTACTGAATATGTAGAATTTGGAATAAATTGGTTAATGGATTAAAATACATGAGGACTTAATGCTTATTTAATGTTCTGGTATTATATGCTTTAATTCCACATGAAAGTTGCATTAACACCCAGATACAAACACAAACCAGTCTGTGATTCTGTGAATCAGGACAGGATTTGACAGCTGGTTTTGATTCAGGAACTGATTCTTGAATTACACTCAGTGTATCATATTAGTTCAAAAATAAAGCAGCTCAGAAGAAAGAGCTCATCTATTAACTTTACTGACAGGGTGTGTGTCAGTGTGAAGAGTCTGCACCACAGAAAACCATCAGCAGTGTTTTGAACAGCAACAAAAAGCCCCAAATGCATCTGCTACACAAACCATCCCAGAGGAGATGGAATGTCTGGATGATCCCTTCTCTCTCTCTCATGCCTCAACAGAGGTGTGTGACACTGAGACCAACACAAAATGCTGCAGAAAGAAAACTGAGATGTCAGGCCCAGGAATTTGGAGAGAGACACAGCAGGAGCATCTTGCAGAGTTGTTTAAGGGCAGCAGATGCCAGCCCTGCCTCCCCCAGCCCCATGGCCACGCTGAACACAAAGACTTGGTGAGGCTCAGAAAGTCTCCAAAAAGTGGCTCTAAAGAGCTCAGGTGTGCGTGACATTTTCAGAAGCCACACAGGTTGCTGTCCCTGGTCCCTCAGGCCATCCCTTCCCTCAGTGCAGGATGAGCAGATGTGCTGTTTTCACCCATGTCAATCTGCCATGATTGTCCTTCACACATTTCAGCTTTTAATCACACACACAGTGTCAGCTCCTGAGTGCTCAGTGTGTCACAGAACACAATCCACCACGACCAAACAGCAACACTGGCTATCCCTCCTGCTGCTGACATTAAATAGAAGCAGTGAAGTGCAGGCTCCTCTCAAATACTCACATTTTCAGGTATACTGGGAAGCTCTCTGGTGTCAGGCACAGTAAAGTAAGAGTGCTACAAAAAGAGCAAATATGGATTATTGCAGTATTGTCCCAAGCAAACCCAAATGTATTGCATCAGAATCAGCAGTAAGGGCAGTTGCTCAGCTAAGTAAAAATGACAGAACATCTGACAGCAGCCACCAGCCTGGCTCCTGCCCTGCCCACGAGCTGGGCACCCACATCACTCCTGCCACATGAAATGCATTCAGACAGACAAGTATCAAATGCTCCTGGAAAGTTGTATTATGTTTTTTTGTTCTTCAGAGAAGCTGGTGCAGACAGACTGACACAGGGAATAAGAGATGCCAAGGACACTCCAAGGCAGGCTCTAATTCCAGCCGTGTTTCCCCATCCCACTGCAGGATGGGCTGCAGGGAACAGCAGCAGGGCCTTCTCCCACTCACAGCACCAGAGTGTCATTCAAGACAGGGGTCAATTTATGGAAAAGTACCCAAATGTGTAATGGCTGCTCGCCTGAAAAATACTAACAAGCTCTAGGTGACTTCTACATCCCCTGGAAAACACAGCTTGAAAGACCACATTGGTCTCACAATTTCATAATCCATCCTGTTGTTCCATGTTTTGTACTGTCTGCATTCCAGGAGCCCAGCTCACTCTGTGCCCAGTCTGACCATGGATGACTCCCCTGGTCCTTGGTCAGGGCTTTGGGAAAGGACAGAGTGGGGTTGTACACAATCCACATTACATTTGAGATTTTCACTATTTATCTTTGGGCTACTTATTAATTACTGAAGCTTTAAAGGCTGTTACATTCTTGGCACAGCTCCACAATTAGCACAATTTTCCTGTATACAGATCTCAGCCATTTCAGTGCTTCATGATCAGTCTGTAACCTGAAACAGCAGCAGGTCCAACAGGCACACTGAACACAGACACCACAAACAGCTCCTGCTTTTGCTGTGCCCCTGCTTGGTGTGGCAGCAAAGATGCAGTGCAGGAACAGCACACGGAGCTGCTCCACAGGTGGGAACCTCACCCTGACCCCAAACAGGCTCAGAAACAGCCAAAAAAAATGCAGAAAGACACCACAGCTCACAGGCCCTGGGCTGCTTTTTTATATCCTTTCTTGCTTCACTGCCCATGACATGTCTGAGACAAGGGGAGACCAGCAGCATTCCTTGGAAGCACTGGTATGAAAACACAGGAATATCCCAACTGCTCCTGGCCCTGGAGATGCTGCTCCTGAGGAGGGAGCCCTCAGGGGACAGGGCACGTCCAGGGCCAGCAGGGCCACACCACTGCTCCCTGCCCACTGCCACCCAAGGGGGGTAAGGAGGGGCAGCTGCCTGGGCCAGAGAGTCCTGTGGAAGCAGGAGCAGAGGGAGTGGGAGGGAGGGGAGTGTCCTGGGAGCTCCCCACTGGCACTGCAGCAATGGGATCTGCAGCTCTCACCATGCCTGGAACACGAGGCTGTGCTGCAAAAAGGAGCTGGAAAACAAACACCTCAAGAGACTAAATTCAAAATGCAACCTCACCCCAACAAAATCCCAAGTCTGTTCTGTCCGTGTGCTTTGCTTAATTTCCTCACAGGATATAGAAATGAAACAAATTCTTTTTCATGTGAGTTTTTTTCGGGGAGGGAGAGAAGAGAAGGAACCAGTAAATGAGGCAAACAATTAATATTCCAAAGGCTGCTTTGACAGGTGTGTGTGTCCCCTGCCCAGCCCTCTCCCCTTGCACACTTGCAGGACCAGGAGCTGTGCAGGGCTGTGGGCAGTCAATGCCACGGTGCTGCTCTGGCACCTCCCCCGGGGCACGCCGAGCTGGGGGCACACACACAACCTCCCTCCAGCCAAAGAACAGCATTTCAAAGACAGCTGAGCTTAGGGAGGGGAAATAGAGGGCCCCAAATGTGTAAAGGGGAATTTCACAGCTCTGTGTCCTCAAAGGAAAACAACATCTGTGTACAAGCTCTGGGACAGAGAATTGCTTTTGACATTCCTCTGTTATGACATGGAATGAATATTAAACACCTTAGTTTGCATTGCCCCCCTTCACTTACCACTCCAAGATGAACAGAGGTTCCTGGCTCAGGGATGGTGAGTTTATGAAACGTTTCTAGGAGCTCACTCCTTTGACTATCCTGAAATGAGGAGGGAAAAAAAGGCATCAGTGTAACCAGGTTAACTCTAAGGCTCAAAGGTCAGACGATGCCAGGTGGGTAAACCTGGCACTAGTAAGGTTAGTTCTACACTCCCTGCACACGACAAGTACACTTGGCTGACACATCTGTGAGAATATGGGAACTGGTCAGTGGTCAGGGGGCCTGCAGGGAACCTGGGCCTTGTGCTGGATCCACAGCCACAGCCTTGGACTTCAGCTTTTCCCCAAAATAATTGAGATGCATATTTATTTTTCAGAGGCACCTGCCAAGCTGAATATAATCTTCTCTATCACTGCATCACAGGGATTAATAATTCACATGGTCATCTCTGACAGAAGCACTTCCAACAGCTTGTTTCATCCTCTTGTCCCCAGTTGGTATTGGGCAGGGCAAAGGTGGGGCAGTATTTTAAAATAATACCTGTCCTTTTGCTGAATAATCTGCCAAGACATTGAGCAGCTTATAAAAGACTTCAAACCAGGGGAGGTAACTGAAAAAGAAACAAAAAACAGAAAAAGCACACATTTAACTTGCTAAATCTCAGTTAATATATCCAGGATCACCAGCCTTTATGCTACAGATGCCTCCTAATGTGGTGCTGCACAATTATCTGTTAGGAAAGGTACAGCTCAATTCCACTGGGAGGAGACTGCCAGCAGGCTGAGGATCCCACTGCCTGCAGCACTGGGCTTTGGAGCTCACCCTTCCCCACCTGCACTGCACTTAGCCCAGTTCTTACTCTGGCCAGACAGAAACTTCCCCCTCACATTGGCACACAACTTCCAAAAGTAGAGAACAAACAAAATTCCAAGCGAAACATGCAGAAAAATCCCGTTCTTTTTCATCTCCATTCCATATAGACAAAGATGCTCCTTTTCCCCACAGCTCTGGGGGGATTCTGTGCCCTGTTTTCACAGCACACTCTTCATTTCAACCCCCTTTCCCAGAGCAGTGAGGAATTTCCTTGGGCTGCAGCAAAGACAAGGCCAGAGTGAGGCACTGCCTGATGCTGCTCTGACCACAGCTGCTTTCTGAAGCAAATGGACTCTGTTCTGATAGAGCTGGACAGGATTGGAAGTTTTTATAAAATATGACTGCACCCTGACAGCTGTAAGGAATGGAGTGCCCCGTGCTCCTGCCTGGGCAGCTCTGGTGATAAATGAGGTGAGAAGCTCTGTATGAGACAAAGTGACTGGCACTTCATCATTAGTGTTTGTTTGAAGCCTGCAAATGCTACTGTAAAATGTAAGTAGCTTATCAAAATATACTGATAAGCAACTTAACTTTTCATGTTATATGACAGTATTATCGTTTACATTAATATGCTCCAAACATCTCTACAAAGTGTGTACTGGAATAGAGCAGAAAGACAGACAATTACCACTTTAAACAGCATTTAAGTTTGGCATTATATTGTAAACAATCCAGAAGGATTAGGTAGAAGATAAGTTTCTTTCTTTCTCTTCAGTTAAATAAACTTGAGCAGAGTTAAAAGCCATTACAAGGGTAACAAGAAATCCTCTCCAAACATATCTGCTAAGTAGAGATTAAGAACCTGGTAAACAAATCCGTGCAAGGCATCTATCAAAAGAGTTTGAGAAGACAGGAAGCCAAGGAGGCAGAAAGCTCCCTGGCAGTGGGAAACCACAGCTGCTGGTAGGGAGGCACAATTAAAGCTCTTCTTAATCGCTCAGGGACCCTGCTGGTAAAACAAACCCAGCACAAAACTGGGGAAATTCTGCAGACAATCTCACTTCAGTTTTCACCTGCCCTCGGTGCCACTGCACAACTCGGGCTTTCTCTCACCCCAAAGGTTTTGGATACATTAGAAAGCTAACTTATCCTGCCACCTTCAATACTTCATCACTTATTCCATGTGTTGACTACTCAATAGTGAAACAGCTCTGCTTTTATTAGACCAAACTGGGACCAGTTAAAGCTGAAAAAACCTGAAAACCCCCCAAGCAATATAGTTATCTTCATTTGTCGCTAGGTCTCTGACAAAAGAAAAAGAAAACACATGAATTTCTTTCTTACAAAAAGCAAATCCTCAAGGCAGCCTTCAAACACCCCCAAAGAACCAGAGGTTGAGTTTATAACCCAAACCCCTCTGCACCACATGGACCTTTAGCAGCACAACTGGTAGCACTGCTGAAGATTTATGGCTTATGACTTGCTCATATTTAATTTGTAACCAAACACTTCCCCTTCCTCTTAGCTCCCTCAGAAGTTTTGATTAACTCCTGTTTTCCCAGGTCAGAGGTTAAGCAAAGGAAGGGCAGCTCTGCAGTGAGACTGCCCAGAGCCCCAGCCCCGCTCGGCCCCGGCAGCAGCGCCAGCCCAGCCCGGGCACAGCCCGCGGTTCAAAGGCTCCAACGGGCATAAGTCACACCGGGGAGGAGGAGCAAACAGAAAGGAAGAGAGGGTTTGATAAGGTATGTCCCTTCTTTCAGATGTGAAAACACCCCGAAAATTCCCCCATCGTGATTTCTTTTGATACTTTTGAGCACTCAATAAGACAAGAAGAGTCCTGAGTTCCAGCAGGGCCCTCTCCCACTCACTGCTGCAGGGACAACCTCCAGTGCAGTCCGCTTGGAAAGGGAGGGACTCTGCAGTGTTAACGTGAAGGAGGAGGCAGTGGCAGGATCCCCCAGAATGTGTGACCACTGAACTCACCAAAACAACTCCCATGGAACACTCTAGAGTTTGAGAACCTTGTCAGCAAAAATGCTCCATGTTCCAGCACAGCACCAGCAAACCCAGTGACAAGGGGGGACCCTGGCACATGATTTACAAAGATTTGCCAATTACCATAGCAACAGTTTATAAAAGCAATTTTTACCATTGACAGCTCCAACATTCATGTTGCTGGTGTGCTGACACCACGGGAAAGCAGAGCAAACGCTCCTGGAGAGGTTCCTGTGGTACCTTTGGTCTCCTCTGAACCCAGGAAGAGAAGCACCACCTCAGTTCCCACAGTTGCTGCAGCTCCAGAGCAGCCCCTGGGCTGTGGGCAGGCAGAACTGCATTGCTGTACAATTACCATTGGAAACTAATGAGACTCATACTCGTCTGACACTGACACATTTCCTGCAGCAGCCCCTCCCAGACTGAGTTGCAAGCACACATAACTTTTACTCCTTCCATTCACACAGATCAGAAGTGGAATTTTAACATGTATTTATTTATAACACATACTATATATATTTTGATAACAGCATAACCAACTGCCATCTCCCTTGCAAAACAGAACAGTCATTTCCATTTTACAGATGGGCACACTTCTCTGTGGTGACAGGCTTACAAAATCTGTCTGTATTAGCCAGGATTGGATTCAGGGAGTTCCCAAACCTTGACCTTTTGCTCAGTACAATAATCTACAGTGGCCCAGAATATTTCATTCTGACAAGAGTGACCCTGGTTATTACATAAATGACAGCATGCCTCATCACTAACTCCTCTGGCAATCTCCTGATTGACACCAGTGTAAGGAGGAGGAAACTCAGGCCAAATCCACCCTGTGCCAGCACGGCTCGTGCCTGTGCCACTGCCACTCGTGCCTGTGCCACTGCCACTCACTGTGCCCCAGCCCCTGCTGTGAGCAGCCACTACCCACAGGTGAGACAGGGCTGCTGGGCGGGCACTGAGGCCCCACAGGTGAGACAGGGCTGCTGGGCTGGCACTGAGTGCCCACAGGGGACACGGGGCTCCTGGGCTGGCACTTATGGGCAGCAGTTATATATATACATATATATACACACACATATATATATATATTATATATTTTTTTTTTTATTAAACCCACAGGCAAAGGATATCCCAGAAAGCCCACTGGGTGAGAAGATGGCTGAGATACTGGAGAGCTTGACAGTTTATAATAAGATTTATGAAATGCAACAAGATATCCTTGGAGTAAAAAAGTCACCAATTATGTTCCCCTAAACACCAACAGGAATACACTGACCAATGGTTTTCCTTGGCCAGGGTAAAATGCTCTAAATAAGAAATAAGATGGCACAGAACAGCTTTACATTTAGAGCAGTTACTGATGATGTTGGCACTAAATTGCCTGGACTTCAAACAATTGGTTATGAAGGAGTTAGAGCAGTTTGGCACATGAGGCTTGATTTTAAAAAGCAGGATGCACCAGACAGCACGGGAGCCCAAAGATCCCCACTGAAGTGACAACACAGAGAGAGGATTCCAAAGGCTTAGCTTGTCAAGGAATCTCCCTTCTCAAACCACGTTTAAAAGCACACATGAAAGTGCTGGGAGAGAGAACTCTGGATGTGGCAGACAACCAGAGATCCCACTAGGTTTGAGACATCTGGCATCAGTTGAAATCCATCACATTTCATTTGGGGATCAAAGCCTGCTGTTAAGTCTATCACAGGTTGAAATAGTAGATCCTGAACAGCCTTTTCATCCCAATGCAAATTAACCCTTTTTCCTTGACCAGAGAAACAGCTCCTTTTCATTACTGACTCCAATCATATGTGCTTGTCAAGCTATGCCCTCTAGGACTGAGTTTCAGCTGAAATTTCAGCAAAATGATGAAGTTTTTATTATAAATCAAAAGTGCTCCCTATCAGCACCCAGGCCATGTGCTCCAGCTCTGCTGCAGGGAGCTCCAAACCACAGCACTGGGACAGAGTTTGGGTCACAATCTGTAACAGAGAAATTCCTGAAGGGAAGAGAAAAGTTCCAGCCCTGTGTGTTCAGGAGCCCCACTCAAGACTGGCTGTGCTTGGCTCTACGGGGCTTTGCTGCTCATGGGAAAGCTGAAGCAGAGCAGGTGTGTGAGTTGTGGGACACGACAGGGATCCTTGGCGGTCTGGAAAGTGAACTCCAGACAACCCTGGGGCAGGCCATGAGAATGTTTCAAACAGAAAGACAGAGGAGGAATCAATGACATGTATCCATCCTCTGGAATGTTTTCCAAACCACTTGTGTTTCCTATTGGCAAAAAACAAACCTAAGGGAACCAAAGGGTTTTATAGTTCCCTTCACAGGGAGGGAACTCCATCAAGTGCAGAAATATTCACATGCTCAGAGGTGGTACACATGCCTCTTAATAACAAGCAAAGTTGGCAGCAAGTCATAAAGTTAAACTCAAACCCAACCAGAGTTGAAAGAGCCAAGTGAGAAGTTCATTATTATTTCAGCACTCTGGTACTTAGAATTGGTAATTTGGGAATGCAAGAAACTGGGCTAATCAGGAAAGAATCACCTTACTTACAGCAGGAGCATTTGTAGAACAAGATGTCAGCACAGCCCACGAGTGGAAGGCTACAAAGATCACATCAGAGTCTGGTATTTGATTTCAGGCTGTTTATGGCCAGAGTGCTCCATGGTTAAGGACTCACAGCAAACATCCAGATGTGAAAACAAGCACACAAAATGACAGCACTTGAGTCTTCACCTGCAGACACACCACTGGTGAACCCATGCACAGAACTCCTGAAAATGTGACACAGGAATTAACAGAGAAGTCTCTCTGGCCCATTAATTGTCTGGAGAGCACAGTTCTGATTTACGAGGCTCCTTCTCTAACCATCAGTTCAAGTAGATTATTTAAACAGGAAATTGCCCACAGCCCTTTCCTCCCTGCAAACTCAAAGCCTGGTAAGTCCTGGGCCAGGCCGGGCTGTCTGAAGGTCTGTCTGTACCCTGCACACTCACAGCCAGCCAGGCTGACAGTGCTGGGCTTGTGCTGCTCCCTGCACAGCCCTGGGGGGCACACAGGGCCCTTCTGCCACAGCCACAGTCCCGAGGGAGGGTCTCTGTGGGCACAGCACACAGAGCTCCTGGGCAGCCCCAGTGCCCCCCACAGCCCGGCTCTGCCAGGCTGCACCGCAGGAGGAGCCTCCTGTGTGAGCTCCCTGGGAATGCTGCACATCTGTCAGCAGGGACAGGAAGGGCTCAGCCCTCACACAGGCATTTGGAAGCCCTCAGAAGGCAGCCCCAAAGTGACCCACTTGGGGAAGAGAAGACCTATCCATTTAGCACTTTAACTACTTCCTCCCTACCCCTCGGTGCCAGGGAGGGCTTTTCCCCAAGGTGATGCACTAATTCAGTCTGTATTAGCTCTGAAATGAAGTTTCCAAGCTGGTCAGCCAGGGCCAAAGGTAATAAAAAGTGACATGATTTAATTACTTCTGTTGCAGTTGTTCAGCAACGAAAGGAGGCGCAAGGCGAAGGCCTAATTAATTAAGTCAAATTGGTTTGTGGTGAGAAGGCAAGAGCAGTTGGAACTGAGGAGCTCCAGTGCTGCTCCCTGTTGCAGCAGTGCTTTGGGACCACTCAGGGCTGGGCAGCAGCAGCAGCAGCACCGACCCAGAGGGGCAGGTTCCACAGCCAGACTGGGGAGCGTTTTCACTCTTACACTGCTCATAATTCAACCCCTGGTTTGTGTCTGTCGTTACAGGTCATTGTTGGCCAGATGGAAAATATTAAGGCAAAGGGATTGCAAGTAAATCCCTGGGCTGCAGCGTGGTGCCAAACGGCCCCAGGCTGAGCACAGGCAGCTCTGCAGCAGGCCCTGCCCGGCACAGCGCGGCGCTGGCACAGCCTCTGCCCGGCCCCCAGGAGGGCTCGGGGCCAGCCCAGAGCGGCCACTGTGCCAAACAGACTGTGCAGGCCTTGCTGCTTCAGTGCTCCCACTGAAAGGCACAATCGATGGGGCTCTCTGCAAACAACTCCCTGCACTCTCTGCCTGCTGCTCACTCACAAGTGGGATAACTTCATCCCACTACAGAATTAATGCAAGGACACGGCTCAGCCTGGGTACCAAAATCAACGTGGAAACAAACACCAGGGCTAAGGGATAACACTGCAACTTCCAACCAAGAATAATGATGTGTATATACACACACAGCAAAACTCAACATCCTTTCTCCAATGCCAAGCACTGTATGGGAACAATTGGAGAATGGCTGAACAGCAGCCAAATCAAGAATTCATATTCATATTCTTGCTAACCTCTGATTTACCAGGGGAAGGGACTTAAATCTGGCTACTGAAAATTTGAGTTTTAATACTTATTTCTAATATCGACACTTCCCAGGAGATACTTTTCTTTTGTGCAGCTCATTGCTGCAGTTATCAGTGAGCAGGTCCAGCTTATCAAGGAAGCTCAGGAGGAAAGAATCTCTTCCTAATATTGCCCAACTAACCTCCTGTGCATTCAGCACTGGAGTGCAGCAAGCCAGGCCTGCAGATGGAACTTCAAACTTGCTGGATGGCCATAAGTCACTTCTCTTTCTAGTGGATGGTAAGAGACAAAATGATAAAACAAAGGGGGACTCCAGGTTTGCCATCACCAGCTGATCACACAGCAAAGCATCTGCAGCAAAGCCTTCACAGCCCCTCCTGAAACCATAAGGCATTACTACCTTGTTTAAATTATCTTATTTAAAATCACCTGAGCAGGGAAAGGTACTAATATTTACAGGCTTTCTGAAAGAAGTTTCTAGAGTCTACAAAAAGGTTTAATGGCAGAGATGAAGTGAAGACAAGAAATGAGCAGATGCATTACAAAATTCTATTCTTTTCCTGGAACTGTGTTTGAAATAGCTCATCTATCTGTGAAACTTGTAAAGACAATAAAGAAAAACCACAGGAAGTTTGGGAAAACTATACTGGAGACAGTGTATCAGGGAGAAGAAACACAAAGCAGATAGCTGAATTTAATTGATGTCAAGCTCCCTCTTCACTGGGTTCATCACTTTTCCATATATATTCTGACAAGCAACTGAAAATAAAAGCCAGTGTCTGTTTAGGCCAATCAGCAGGGCAAACCCCTCAACTTTGGAGAAGTGAACTGTTTTATAAACATGTCAAGCCAAGGCAGAATGCTGCAGCACCCCGAGCTTGGTTTCCTGCCGCCCAGCCCAGGGAACTGCCTTTCTGCAGGAAGGTCAGGCTGGCCCCACGTCCTGCCCCTCTGCCCCTGCCTGCAGGGCCCACACAGAGCATGGAGGGGTCCCTGGGCCTGCAGCTCTCACTGGCACTCGGGGCACGGGCTGAGGCCACTGCTAAGAAACAGTGACAATAGAAGTCTGCCGAGGCAGCAGACAGAGCCTCAACAGCAACATTTCTATCAGCTACAATTTGGTTGCAGTGTTGAATCAGAGATCCAATTTCTCATGATTTATACATGGATTTCATGGCCTTTGCCAATGTCTAACAGAAGCAGTTTGCCATTTGCTTTCATCTCCAGAGCATTTTAAGCAGAACAGGGATTGCAGGGTCGATACACCTCAAGGACCAAACAGACTGGCCAGAAACTGTTGCACAGCTTTTCCAGCCATTACCAAACATCCCTTGCAAGGCTTCAAAGTATCACGTATGGAAGCCAAGTATTGATTCCACAGATTACCATTTTATTCAACATACAACTACAGTAAATCCTCAGAAAATAAAGACTGGACTGCTTTCTTACTTAATTAGACAGTAATATTTTTGTCTACATAGAAATCTAACAGTGAAGAGGGGAAGGAAAGAAATCAAGTTAAAGAGAGAGAGATTGAGAGAGAGACAGAGCAAAGTGGAGGGGCTTTTTGTCTGGGCTCCTTTTTATGGCTATCTCTGCCCAGGGGTTATGTACAGTCACTACTTGCAGCCTAAACTTACAACTACCACTTCAAGCCTGCAAAACAAAGTGTTCCTCTGCTGTAGGGCAGCCCAGTTTCATTCTCAGCTCTCTGCCTCTCCTTTAAAACAAGTGGAATATGTAAACCTCTTTTAAATAGTAATTATAAATTAAAATTCCATCAATGGATAAAATACTAACATCACACAGGCTGCAATGAACTAAGAGGAACCTGACCAAGAAAAAGCACCCAACTCTTTCTCTCAGCTTGCCAGAGCACAAGTGCTTCAGGTGCACACTCCTGGCACGTGTCACTGATGGAAAATGGGTGCACAACTGGCTCCTTCTTGTTGTCTCCAATTCCCTCCCCAAATCCCCACTATAACTACTTTCCCAGTAGGCACAGAACAGTGTTCCTATTAATTTACTTTATACATGCAAAGGAAAAACAACAAAGCATGAAGCCACCATAAGTCAGGTAAGAATTTTCAGTTAACAAGAATTCTAAGGCTGAGCCTTCCCATGTATCAGACTGGTACTAAAAACATCTAATTCCTTGTCATTGTTGCCAGAGCACTGCACAGCAGAACACTCCTATCAACACTAGTTGAGAGCATATATCACAAATCTGTGCCTTTTAATGCTCCAGACTTTCCTCCAGACCCAGTGAGAATGGGATGTTCTTCCTTATTCATCTGCAAGTCCTCCTTCTCAAACAACAGCTACAGAACATTTCAGAACAACAAAATATATCAATCTTCCTAATTTAAGTGCTGAATAATTTCCATGGGTTATTGAAGAGTTTCTATAGGCTCAAGCTTTTGTTGAGCTGAATTACTCCAACCTGAGTCACTAACATGAACCAAATGTTCCTGGAACATGCAGGAAGGCAGCAAAGTCATCTCTGGAAAAGTCAGCTCTGGGTGGAATCCAGTGAAACTCAAATTATTTCAATTATTACTTCAGTAGGAAGCCCAGGCTGGGGCTACAAACACCAGCACAAGGATTCAAAGAGGGCGATAAAGATGAAGAGAAAGGCAAGAATCTTCTCCCTTCAGTGCAAGAGGGTGGTGCAAAGGGGAAGCAGCTTCCCATTTCTTCCACCTTCATCCTGCCCAGCCCTGGAAAAGCAGCCAGGATTGGCTCATGTTGCACTGCCCTGGGCAGAACGAGGGTCATTCACCTCTGCATCTACTGTTTGCTTCTTTGAAAGAATCCCATGGGAGATGCCCCAACAGACACACCAGCCTGACACCATGTGCACTGTAGGAAACGAGGCCTTTAAGGAATACCTGAAGCAAACCTCAAATATCTGGGTGTTCCAACAGTGCAGGTTGGTCAAAGGATAGTGAATGCAGAGACCTCACCTCCCAGCTGGGAAACAGCAGCAGATGGGATGGTGAATCAATACCTGCCCTCAGTGCTGGGATGGTGCAGCCCAGCACGGAGCCAGCTGGGACACACAGCCCAGGGAGGGCACAGCTGGCACAGAAAGGAGGGCACAGGGAGGGGCTTTTGGAAATTCAACCCCTTCAGAGTGTGACAATGAGTTTTTTCAACCCCATTTTTCAATAATGTCCACATTCTTAAATCAAGAAGTATTCTCTGCCCCCAGTGCAAATATTCTGCTGTGGCCTTTGGCCAAATCCATGCCAAGGGCAAATTCTGGAAGACAACAGGGCCACTCTCACAGAGCAAAGCCCAGCAGAGAGTGGGTGCTGTGCCCCAGGGGCAGCCCCAGGGTGGGCAGGGCAGTGCTGGTGTGGGCTGTGCTGCCCCAGGGGCAGCCCCAGGGTGGGCAGGGCAGTGCTGGCTGTGGCTGTGCTGCCCCAGGGCAGCCCCAGGCGGGTGGGCACATGGCTCTGTGCCCTGCCAGTTGGCACAGCCGGGCCAGGAAGCTGTCAGTTCCAATCAGGGCTCAGCCCTGCAGCCCCATTAAAGGAGTCTTGCTGGTGAAGGGTTGGCCACTGTTTCCAAAGCATGGGAAAAAAAAAAAGGGAAAAAAAAGGGCTCTGCTTTCCTTAGATTTGAGCTGGCAACTTTCACTGAGTGGAGTTTTCAAGGAGCTATGAATGAGCCTAACAAAGGAGTTCTGTGGCCAGTTTCTGGCTGCAATCCATGTCAACAGTTTTTAAGGTCACAGGTCACACTAACTAACATTTATTCCCAGCAGACCCCGCTCTAAACACAAGCTGTAAGTAGTACAAATTTGGAATTTTTCTGTAATCCCTTGAGATATTCCTGATCCTTCCACATGTTTCTGCTCAATTAAAAACAATTCTCACTTTGCACCACAAGAGAGGCCCCTGCTCAGAAATCTTATTCTGTCCTAAGAATAAATGGACAAAGACTGCAATCAAAGGGAAGGAAAGGGGGGAGGGAGAGGAACTCACAACAAATCACACCAAAAACCTCAAATAACTCCATACAGAATCACATTCAGTTAGTTACATTTTCTGCCATCTGTCACAAACTATTATGGATTCATTTCTTTTTATCTTAGAAAAAGAGTGGTGCAGAGCTCAGCTATTTTGGCCAAGAGGGATTTCCACACAAATGTTTCTGCATTTCACTGGAGGAACAATTTCCAGTCTGGGTACAAAACCTGAGCACCCTCTGAAAACTTAAATTCAGTAAAACTGAAATCACAGCTGCACTTGGCTATGGGACCTTCTCAAACTTTGCCCAGGAAGTTTGTGAACCAAAGCAAAGCTATGCACAGTTGGGCTTGGTTTGGTTTTCTTTCTAATAAAAGATCAGAGCTCTTCACTAAATCCAGAACTATCTATACTGCTCTCCTTCAGACCCCCATGCAAAATCTGATGCAAATTTAGATTAAAGCAAACCTCCAGAAACAATAAAATCCAGCCTTTAAATGCACATCCATTAGGATTTATTCCACTGGGGTCAAAATCCTGAAATCCTTGAATAAAGTCTTAGAAAGAAAAAAATCCCTGGCTGTGAATTTTTTTCTAATTCCCAAATTAGAGCTCAGAATTTGATGACTGGTTATCAGCTCTCACTTTAGTGCAAAGAAAATAATTCCTTAAGTTTTGTAACATATGGTGTTGAGAAAGGAGTTTCTCCAGGAGATGTTGGTGTGGGGCACGAGGGCCTCTGGGACTGTCTCTCACCTGTGCCCCCTGGTCTGTAACTCACCTGTGCCCCCCCGATCTGTGTCTCACCTGTGCCCCCCCCCGGTCTGTGTCTCACCTGTGCCCCACTGGGGGTCTGTGTCTCACCTGTGCCCCACTGGGGGTCTGTGTCTCACCTGTGCCCCTCCGCCCCGGTCTGTGTCTCACCTGTCCCCGCCCCTGGGCCGTCCCTGCGCCCTCTGGCGGCCCCGCCGCGGCAGCGCAGCCCGAGCGAGCAGGAGGAGCCCGCACAGCGCAGGGACAGACACAGGGACAGACACAGGGACAGACACAGGGACAGACACAGACACAGGGACAGGGACAGGGACAGGGACAGGGACAGGGACAGGTCCCTCACTCTGCAGAAATTTGTTAAAGCATTGTCTGAGTGAAAAGAATTAATTTTTTCTCCTGTTCCTCTTCAGGAACTAATCTAAACACGTAATGATTTTCCACCTGCAAACCATTTGACCACAGCCAGACCCACACAATGTCTGATAAACATGTGAATATAATCTCTAATAATAAACACTATCCCTTAGTTCTTATATTACTGCTGAGCATAGCAAGGAATAGTTGAAGCTTGCTGCCATCCAATCTGTAACTCAGAAATAAATGAACAAACATTCTTCTCATCCCCATATGATTTTTCATATCATTCTCACATTCTTTAGCAGGTTTTTCCCAATCCATTTACCATGCACCATCCTTTAATCCATATAGGACACTGAGAAGATGCACATCAATAATGGGAGCTGCAGTCCTGGGAATAGAGGAAGTGAGTCCACATGTAATGCTGATTTGCTCTCTTTCTCATCCTCTAAAACTTCCGTAAGTTTGCATTAATGACAAACTTTCTTTTTCTCATCACTTCCCAGGAGAAAGAGGCAATAGGAATAAGGTAAAGAGTCCCAATTCATCCACTGTGTTGGTGTTTTTTGGTTCTGAGTTGAAGCAGAAGGCATTTAACTACAACAGAACTCCATTTCTTCTTGGCACTCACTCAGCATAAGGGAGCTGACAGCAAAGAACTCTTATCCAGGAGGGATCAAGAAGGGGCTCAGACTATTCCTCATTCAGATTGTCTTTTTAAAACTCTGTTTTTCCTTTAATTTGACATAAATAAGGAAAAGCTCCCTTCTGTAACCAGACATTGCCCACATGAGATGAGGGAATGAGCCCAGGGGAGCAGGTTCACAGGAAGGGCTGGAAACACCCTCTGTGTGCAGGACACGGTCCTTGCTGCTGGAATGCCAGAGCTAATCAGAGCTGAGGTGTCTCCCAGAGAGAGGGGAATGACAGAATTACCTGTCAGCTGCCTCCCACTCAACTCATTAGCCATTTGGGTAGATGTCACAACAATTCCTCCAAATATTGAGCTGCTCCAGTGAAGGCCTCCTGAGCAGCTCCCTCCATCAGCTGGAGTGCAAGACCTCAAACACTGGGGATCCTCGGCAGCCTCGTGCCATCACAGGGGGCACAGACATTCACTTTAACCATGTCCTTCAACCCAAATGCCATTCCAAGGCTGAACACAGCCCACTGGGAGGAGGTGTCCTGGCACTGGGTAGGTGGCCTGTGTTTTGGGATTGTTCCCAGGGGGCACACTCAGTCACACACACACACACAGTCCCAGGTACCACACACAGGACAAAGGAGGCTCCTCTGCCCTTACACTGGACTGTCCCTGTGCAAAGCAAACCAGAGAGAGCCCAGAGAGGCACCTACAGCTGCTCCCCCAGCAAGGTCCTCACCTGTGACTGCTGCAGCAACTGCCCTGTCACCCACCTGGCTGTTCCCAGGGCTCCCTGAGCTGGCTGTACCTGGGCTGCTGCTCCCCAGTTTCCAACTCCTCATGACCACACAAAAAGTACAAAGCAGAAGACAGAGAACTCTTAAATTCATTTAAAACAAGACAGACTGGGTGCCCCATGGAAATCTTCCCTCCACAGAGGGCCCTAATGGGTCTCTCATATTGGCAGCCATCAAAACTGCTTTTACTGGCATCATCTCTTGCAGCAAATGCAAATAAAAAATTATGGACTATACTCCTACATGGCCGTGGGAGGTCATCAAAAGCTGCTCTGATAGAACCTCTTTGCCCATTTTGTGTGAAATGCATTGCCCCAACTCCCACTGCCAGTCTTTATCCTGCCAAACTTCCCAGAACGCTCAGTGGGCCAGAGCAGAGCTCCCACATCCAAACTCTGGGGCTGTGGAGAGCATGGGTGACATTCTCTCCCTTACCAGCAGATGCTTTGTTAATAAAACTTGCATATACAAATGTCCACAAAATGTCTTAACAAGATCAGTTGTGACAGCTAAAGATAGCAGCTGCCATCATGCTGTGTCATATCAAATTACTGCCCAGAGCCTCTGCTGCACGTTGTTAACTCCAGAGCGTTGACTGCAAACACACACAGTTATCTGCAGAGCAACTCCAAGGGCAGCAGAGCCTGCACCGCTCGTGCACGAGAGCAGGGACTCTGAGGCCCAGAGAGGAAAACAATTTGGAACAGCTGGAAATGGTGACTGCAGTGTGGCAGCAAAGCCAAACTCTGCTCCCAGAGCCAGCCAGAAGCCAAAGCACAGACCTACCTCAGGATACAGAAGCAGCTCTTGGCGCCAGAGGACAAGCGGCAGAACCCAAACCTCTGCTTGCTGTCAATGTCTGTGAGCACAAAGGTGAAGTTCTGCCCCACTTGGTTAACTGCATGGCTGGAACAGAGACAGCAACAGGGCAACATTAGTGCTGACTAACTCTGTGTCAAGTCATTGAACCTGTAACATTTCCTCCTTCAGCAGAGTTTGTTTGAGAAAGTAACTTTGAGAGTATGCACCCTCTAGAACCCTAAATGTGTTTGCTGTTTGAGGAGGGAGTGGGGGCTTTGTGGTTTGGAGGTTTTCCCATTTTTGAAGTGTGGGAGGATACTAAAAGTGCTGAATTTATCTTTAAATGGAAATGGTTCTGACTATCAACCATGTTCAATGAAACAAACCGTCCTCTCATTTAACCCAAATATTTCTAATTATATGAAATTAGCATTTATTTCAGGTTATGTTCTAGGGGTTTTTTAGTTTTACTTAGAATCTGACTGTCATTGACATGTGCAGCTTTACAAATCATTCCTACAACTGCAACAAATATCCCATTAAATTCAGGGCTATTTAACCAACAGTGACAGGCCTCAGAATATTTTCTATGATGCCATATACAGTATTCATAGAATCACAGAATCATACAACACAATAAACAAATTCTGTGGGAGATTATACACTCAGT
The DNA here is from genome assembly GCA_013396695.1 of Sakesphorus luctuosus. Taxonomy (NCBI): domain Eukaryota; kingdom Metazoa; phylum Chordata; class Aves; order Passeriformes; family Thamnophilidae; genus Sakesphorus; species Sakesphorus luctuosus. Next base: position 137,325 of record VWZD01001400.1, on the reverse strand, counting down.
GCCTAGAGGAAACAAAAGAAAAACAGACTTTCAGAAATAAAAGTTGGATCCAGATAGAAAAGATGTCACTGTCCAGCTTAGAAAGAATCCCTCAGTGGATTCCAAACAGGGAAGGAAAAACATGCAGTGATGAACAAAAAGACAGATATTTAAAGCATTTCAGTAGTCTGAGAATTAGGCAGTGGAAGTATAATCATCCTCCTGAAATCCAAATGTCAGCAGCAACCACTTCCACAAAGCACAGTGAGCTGCTGGGGATACCCAAAAATCCCTCACTGGTGGTGTGTTTTATCTGCAAAGCTTGGATGTAATGTTACTATGGTGATTTTAGTATGATGTTTTAAAAGGGGATTATATGCTTAATTTTAACAAGGTTGAGAGCAGAGTGTGTGAGAAATAGCACTTGAGCTGACAATTAAAATCATGGAATGGGGAAAACCACGTTTCATTAGCAGCAGGGAGAGGCTTGTTTATTAAACAACTGTGACAAGCTGGTGAGTTCCTCCAGAGGAAACCTGAAAGTCTTGCATTGATGTGATCTGCAGAAACCAACTGTGTCTGAGAGGTCCTGCTCAGGTTTGGGTGCCAGCTCCTCCCAGGGCAGGACAGACCTCCCAGCACACAGAGTGTTCTTCCTGAGTGGAACACCAACCCTCCTGCTCCCAGCTCTGCTCCCAAAGGGAGGAGGCCCATGGGGAGCTCCCAGGGTGGGGACAGCACAAGGCTCATCTCTAGCTGGGCAGGCACCAGCTGGGGCTGGAGGGCAGGGAGGGGGGCAGAGGCTCTAAATGCCCCCCTGCAGCTCTGTGTGACCCACACAGCCCTGGCAGCAGAGGGGGCAGAGGGGCAGCTCTGCCCTCCCACAGCCTGTCCCTCCCTCCTGCCACCCCAGGAGCAGAACACTCCTGGTCCATGGCCTAAAGGAGTGGGCAACAAGCCCTGGGGACTTCTGACCACTGCCACAAGATCTATAAAAGGAATCAATATGAAAATAATGCAGTGTCTGTGTCACTGAGTGCCAGAACCTCCAGGGCCAAGAGCTGTTACATCAGGAGGGGCAGGAGCTGCCACAACCTTACCCTGGGGTGTCCTCTGCCCTCTGCAGGACTGAAAGTCCACCCTGAGCTTTAAATTATTAAGTATGTTGTGGATTCCAGTCTCTCCTTTATGTTCAAGGAGTTGGCTTACAGTCCCTCAGTGACAGTCTGTGATACTCAGACAAACAAGAGGATCCAGAAATGGGAATCACTTTCCATTATGTTCTCATTTGCACCCCAGATGGGTTTTCAGTGTTCCTATCTCTCAAAATGTTACATTGCTGAGGAAAACCAAAAACAACAGAACAAACAAACCCCTAGGTACAATATATCCACACATAGTAAGCATAAATATTTCTAGTAGAAACATATACATGAGAAAAATATATATGAGTATTTCCCTGCTCTCTCCCCTCAGGAAAGGAAAAGAAGAGCAGCAAAAAAGTGATTCCAAGTTGTAAAATGAGACAAAGATTTCAAGCAGTTTAGTCACAGTTCAGGTCAACTTCCTCAACCCAAACCATTCAGTGTCTCAGCTGACAGAGAAAGTGATTCTGCCCAATTAAGTGATGCTCAGAACGATGTGAGCACTGGGGCATCCTTTCAAAATTTCAATTCTTGTTCTCTCCATGAAACCATCAAAAATAACTCACAGTAAAAGGAAAACAAAAAGTTCTGGAGTTTTCTGAACTACAAGAATTAAATATTCTCAGATCTTCTCTCATTCATTGCAGTTTCAGCCCCAAAGCACCAGCATTCCAGCAAGAGGCCTTTAAATGCAAAGCACTTAATTCACTGCTCCCTCCAAATCTGGGCAATGAAGAACTAAAATGCAGAAGCACCCAAAGCTTTGATATTAATCTGCATATTTGACAACTGTTACCCAAGCACCCTCAGCAGGAGTCAAACAAAACACCCTCGTGGTGCTGCCACTGAACAATTCCAACTCTTAAAACTCCTTTTTTTTGATGGTGCCCATAAAAACCCCAGGAAAAAGTGATTCCAAGACTATAATTTGCACTCAGTGCTTTAGGTCCCAGTCACACAGACAGAGCATTATGAATGGTATGGTTTTTATTTTCTGCAGGGTTTTATTGACAAGCTTATTTTCTTGTAAAGTTTGAAAAGCCAACAATACCTGTCCACATAGAAGGGGAAACAAAACTTGGTCAAAGTCTGTAGAACTTCCTGTGGAGAGAAAAAAAAGAGATAATTTATACATCTATTGGGACCAATAAATCTAATATTAACCACATCACACAATTTCACAACTTTGCCCTGAAGAAACAAGAGACAGATGAAGAAATATGGGCTTTATCAATTACATGGAAGGAGTACCGGGCAGTCAATCATGTGAAATAATAAACATGATCAAACTTCATTAAAAATGAAAAATTAATCAAGCTCCACACATGGGCAGGCAGCAGGGGCCATGCAGCAATGCTCCCCAGAGGAGGAGGAGGGTGGGCTGTGAGTGTTAACCCCTCTCTGGGGACAGCCCAGCCCGGAGCAGATGGATGGCAGGGAATGCCCCAACCCACCCGGGGCTGGCCTGGCAGGAGCTGCTGGCACAGCCTGGGCTGTCACCAGAACAGGGCTGGGAGCACACAGCACTGCCCACCAGAGAAATAACAAAGGAAAAGCCAACAGGCCTCAGAGCAGGAACATTAATGTTGCCTACTGCTGTTAAAAAGAAAATTCTGAGTGTTAAAAGACTGATTAAAATAACGGATATTAAAATAAATACAGATTGTTTCACCTACAAACCATTTTCTACAAGTTGCAAAACAGCCCCAGAAACGGGGAAACCTTTAAGCACAGCCTGTGCATGAGAGCAGAGAAAAGGGTGGATATGAAAAGTGAAAGCATCATCAGCAGACAAATTAATCATTTCCAACTTCAGGTTAAACAGACACAGCCATTAGAGAGGCCAAACCAGAAACAGGTTAGTCCCCACACAGTCACGGCCACAGACAAAGGGAGCCCAAGAGATGCTTCTGTAACATCCCAAATCTGAATTTGTAACCCACAACCCACCATTAAAGCTATTCCAGTTTGCAGATCTTTCCTCCAGCAAACTCATTGCTCGTTCTCCTTCACACTGAAATAGTTCAGGCCCTGAAGTGTAAATTCTATCCCTGCTTTCAGCTAAACAGGATAACCCCGAGCAAAAAACAGCCCCCCTAATAAATTCAGCCCTCCTCTGGCCAACAGCAATAAATTATCATCAATGACTAAAGAGATGCTTCTCGCTTCATTTATCCCTAACCCAAATGCCACAGTGCCCAAACCAACTCCATCAATCTCCTCAGCCCTTCAGAGCAGCACAAACCATATTGAGCCCCTTGCAGAACATGCTCCTCCTGCATAATTCACCCAGCCCAGCCCTGGGCTCGGCTCAGCTCCACACTCTGCTTTGGAGCTGCCCTGACAACCAAAACGGGGCGAGTTCTGAAGGTTTCAGGCAGAAACAGAGACGGAAACTTTGACTTCTTGACAGTTTATTGATAGATTATTTAAGAACCTCCTGGTTTTAAAGAACAAGAAAGGGTCTATTGAAGAAAGCCGTGTAGAGCAAACACATCTCCTGCTTGGAAGTGCACAGGAAACTTGGACAGGCGTTATGCAGATTCCAGAGGAAACTCCGCAGAAATCTGGATTTTGACACAAAATAATGCCTTGGTAGCAAAGATCTCAATAATGAGATTGGGTTCCCCCAGTGCAGAATCTCACTGACCTCCCCAGGCTGAACAACTCCAATTGCTCACCCACAAAAACTGCACCTTGACAAATTTTAACTATTTCCTTCACCTGAAATCTTAATGTGCAAAATGCAAACAAAAAACATTCAAAAGAATTCTGCAATAATCAGAATTGTAATTGCAGCAGAGCAAAGTGCCTGTATTTATTGTGTTTGCCAGTAAAATCTGCCTTCAAAATAATGACTGTGTATCTATTTTTCAGAACTAAACCCTGCAGATACATCAAATTCTGAAATAAAAGTGTTAAAAGGTTACAAGCTATCAGTCAAATCAAAATGGTAGAATACATTCTCTCCCTTATTTTGGTGATTTAAATAATTCCTGCAACTGCAGGGAAAACCATTCACAGAATAAAACATTCAGCATCTCATCAGCATCGTGTCACTGAGAAGTGCAATGCTCACAACTTACTCTGCACTTGTTTCCTGACATTTACAGCTTCCTAAGAACAGCAAATGAAATTTTCTCTTAAAGAGGCAATATATTGAATGTATTGGATCTGTACCACACTGCATTGCCTTCTGTTTTGAATAAAGGTCTTACAGGGATATTATCTGGCTTTGGGAATGTCACTGGACATGATTTGCCACCAATACTTACCTGCCTTGATTCACAACCAAAGAACTGAGACTGGCACAGTTTAAGCAGAGGTTTATTTTTAAATTGTAACTCTTTAAAAAATATAAAAATCATATGCAGAATTAGTTTTTAATTAGCAAAACTGCTGATGTTTCGGATGTAAGAAGTACAATTAGTGGAGAACTAGTCCATTTTTGCTCAAGTTGCAAGCTTGTCACTCTAAATATAATGCAGCTTATTTTTTCTTTTTAATTCTTTAAATACTCTTCAGTTTGAAAGATAAGCAATACCTACATCATAAACAACTTCCCACCCAACCTCTTTAGGTGGATGGTTACTTACGGCCTACAAAAATCACCATTTCTTCATGCTTCAAACAAAAACCATCACAAACCCAAACCTAGAATTGCTCCATGTCAGCATCCTATAATCTTTTTAATGCTTTCTTACCCGACATGGAACAGAGAGGAACTACCAGTAGCCTGTTTGCTGATTTTATTCCCCTATGCCTATTTTGTTACAGACCCCAATGCCTACTCCCTGCAGAAGGGCAGCCCCCAGTGCAGTCCCCCAGCAGAAGGGGAGCCCCAGCACCCTCAGCACTGATCAGCGGGTGCTGCCAGAGCTGCCGCCGTGCCCCGGGCACTGCACGCCCCTTCTCTGCATCCATCCCCAACTTGGTATCTCCACGAATCCTCCTCCCTGCAGTTTGATTTCTGCCACTTTAAGGAGCAGCCAGAGCCCCCCAGCAGGCAGTGCCCCAGTGCCAGTGCAGGGCAGGACCCCGTCCCGGGGGCCAGCCCAGCCCCAGCAGCACAGGGGACTGCAGGACAGGCACCACCTGCTCCCCGTCCCAGGGTGCCAGCTCTGCTCATAATCAAAGCACTGCTGACATTGGAAACCCCACGTGGGTTTTCTAAACCCCTTCCCAATCAATAAAGGCAGTACATAACTTAGCAGAGACAACACAGAGCTCATTGATTAAGTTTGGTTTGCGTGGCAAAGTTTTGGGAGTAAATGAGGCCGGAGCGTGCTCAGCCCTTTGTGCCACAGCTCCCGCAGGGGAGGCAGCCCCGGGATGGGTCTCCTGCTCACAGCACACAGAGAGACACTCGGAAAGCCAGGCTGGGAACACACACAGCACACCCTGGGCTTGTGGCCCAAACCATCTATTGACACAAAACCCTAAGAAAGCTCAACAATGCTGCAAAATGTGCATATGCACTGGGGAATTTAATATGCAAGCTGTAGCTGAAGCCCTTTTTATTTTTATACCTCTCACCGTATGCTCCCACTTCCAAATCAGCAGAACAACTTCAGATTCCCTTAAATACAACTCTTTATTTCTCTCCTTCAAATGAACATCGGTAACAAATATCCCCTGGGCAGCCACAATTAAACCAAACTGCCCTGATAAATGATATGCAAATGGCTGGGCCAGAGAAGGGGCTGCTGCAGAGCATCTCCTCTCACAAAACAGCCATGGAAGGGGAAGGTGGACAGAAAAGGAATTAAAACACAGGCAGAGATCTGTGAAAAACGATGAATGATTAAGGCAAGACAGTCAAATCTGAATGTGAGTCAGAGCAGGGACAGAACACCCCACACAAACCAACAGGTTGGGAACCTGTACTTGGAAGCCCATTGGGAAACCTGTGGCAAACCTGGATGAAACAGGAAAGGCTGCCCAGAGCCCAGTGGGTCATAGAGGGGAGGGGAAGACAAACCCCCAAACCCCCCAACTGTGTGTCACAAGAGAACAGAGCACAGCAAATAGCAGGAGCTCTCCATGGAGAGAAGAGGTGACTCTGATGGAAAAGGTGGATGCTCTTTTGATTCCTTGGTCTTACACCAGAGGTGAAGTTCAGCTGAGCCTGCTGTGAGTGGAACACTGAACTCAGAGGGTGGAAACAGTTTCCACCTCACCCAGCTTGAAACAGCACCTGAATCCAGGAAACAAGGAGGAAACCCTCCCTCCTCCATGGGGGACACCAAGGGAGCTCCAACACACCAACAGAGGGCTCAGAGGAGAGGGGCAGCCAGCCCCATGGGGTCAGGGAATGTAAGAACAGGGAACAGGATCCCAGCCTGACCAGTGAGAAACTCCAGGGGATTTCAGTCCTCCTCAGAAGAAACATCAAACTGAAACCCTACAAAAATGTTAATATAGCATTAAAAGTGCTAAGACATTATCTGAAGCAAAATATCACCCAATTATATTTGGGTTGTCCATTAATCCATCCTATACCCATAGAATTGCAAACTGCTCCTAGATTTAATTCAACTATTTGCATAATTTTAAGCTAACAATTAATTAAATCATCCATTGCAAGGGAATAACAGGTTTAAGACTTCACAAAAGTTGTCAGTGCACCCAAACAACCAACTTAAACCTGACAACAATTCTGCTGAAAGCCCAAGGGGTGGTGAAAGAAAAGATGCAGAACCATCCAGAGCACCATCAATTCCATTGGCTGGGCAGGGCTGGGCAGGAATTCCCAGACACTCTTCTAGGAAAGGGAACAGCTTCCTGCACAATAATAACCACCTCAGTAACAATGTGGTAACTTTAAACATTCCACAGAGCAACTCCTGAGAATTTTATTTATAGAGATGAACATAAGAAGGCAAAGCCAGCACAGACAGTTCAACCCCCCCAACCCACCCACAGCTCTGAGTGACAAACAGGGACCATTCCAGGTCAGGTTGTGAAAATCTGAACTTGACTTTGCATTTATTATCACTGCCACCTTACATTATCTCACATCTGATTTTCCCCAAGTCATTGTTACAGAGCATCCTCATCAATTGCCAAATGCTGTGGAATTTACTGTTGAAATCAGAAGCATTTCAGTCCCAGTAGCCCATCCAATCAAATTCCCAAATTCCAGAGTCAGTCACTGGTGGCACACAACAAACCACTGAGACTCTGCAAGATGAAGCAGCAAAGCAAACAGATTTCTCTAAGTTTTAAAGCCTTCCTTAGTTTGGGACAAATTGACAAAACACAGATTCTTTTTACAAAATCACTGCTTGTTTAAAATATTTATGACAAAATTCATATTGCATTGATTTTGCAATAAAATCTTTTTATGTCTCAGAGCACTACTGACCATTACTGAATTTTGTAACAGTCAAAGTATTTTAGGGGTTTATTTTAATCAGCTCTTTAAAAGAATGTTCTACCCAAAAAACAAAATCACGGTACAGTTTGCTTACTAGAATTACTTTAAATTACCTGAATTTAGTTTTATCTCTACTTTTCTAATCCTACTGGTATTCCAATACAACTTTACAGCACCAGATCATCCATTTGCTTCATTTTCTAGAAATCCACCAGCCCCTTCTGAGCAATTCTAAAGCCTGGATGAGGGGAGGGTTCTTCTCCCAAAGTCTGAGGGCGAGAGGGGAACGGGGCCAAAATAACATCATTTCACCCAAGGCAACTGAGTGTTCCCAGGAAAATGCTGGGTTTTAAAAACAAACAAAAAACCCAACACACATATCCCCAGTCCTGGAAACAGGAAGAGCAGGAGATAAATAACATTTCCTAAGCATATTGAGGCCTGCTAGCATTTAAATATTTTAAACGTACAAAATATGTGCACAGATGGGCAACTTTTCTCCTTGCATTACTAAAAACATATTTCAAGATAAAGCTCCAAATCCCTGAATTTTTTAAAGCTAATTGTGACTGTGTTTCCCAGGATTCACCCCCAAGGCCAAAGCTTTCCTCCCCCAGCCCTTCAGCGGTGCCTTGGCCACTGCAGGGGAGACTCTGAGTGCCCAGGCCCTGTCCCTGCAGCACCTGGGGATGAACTGGGGCTCAGCTCAGCCCCCAGTCCCTGTCCCTGCAGCACCTGGGGATGAACTGGGGCTCAGCTCAGCCCCCAGTCCCTGTCCCTGCAGCACCTGGGGATGAACTGGGGCTCAGCTCAGCCCCCAGTCCCTGGCCCTGCAGCATCACAGACACAGAGAATGGGCTGGGGATGAACTGGGGCTCAGCTCAGCCCATCCTGGTCCTTGTAGCACTGACACACACAGATACACACACACACACACACACACACAACTGAACTGGGCTCAGCTCAGCCCATCCTGGTCCTTGTAGCACTGACACACACAGATACACACACACACACACACACACAACTGAACTGGGCTCAGCTCAGCCCATCCTGGTCCCTGTTGCACTCACACATACACACACACACAACTGAACTGGGCTCTGCTCAGCCCCTCCTGGGACACAGCCCTGGCAGATGTGAGAAAAACTGTGTCACACAAGTAGCTCCAGTTTTTGCCTTAATGACAACTTCAACCTCTCACCCAACAGAACAAAAGAACAGGGATGACTATCACTTGTTCCAATAGGAAAATAAATCCACAAGTAAAGCTGAACGAAATGTTTAAGCAGTTTTTCAGAGAGATCTCCTCAATAAATGTCTTTAAAAGCCCTGCAACAAAATCTGAGATTTACTTTTATTCTACAAGAAATAGATTTGAGCTAACATGCTAAAAAGCCCCCAAACTACAGCCACTGAGGTAGGAATAATTGTTCCAGTCTTAAACCACAAAGAATTGAAAAATTATACAAACAGGCATAAAAAAATCAGGTCCAATTACGTGCACAAACAGTGATCAGTTGGTAAAGATAAGAAGTGCCAATCTCAGAGCTGAACACTGATTCAATTAAACATATTTTAAACATTTAGGGACTAAAAATGAGGAGTATTTTCACTTCCACATTTAGCAGAAATCAGGTGAGAACAATAATCCCATCCTGCACACCCCTAAGTCAGCTGCACAGGTACACTGGATCCAAACCAGAGCTTTAAATATCTCCTTGGGTCAACATTTGTTAAATATTATAATTCTGGCTTAAGACGACTGGCCTTTCAGCCCCACGCTCCATTCAGCCCCGAGCACATACCCACTTAATCAGCAATCATTGTTCTCTCAGGCAGGACTTTGTTGTCAAGACAAGCACTGAAACCTTTAAAATATTTCAGAACTGGCATAAGAAAAAAGTGATCTTTGTCAAACAAGGACAAATTTATGCAAATCTTTTATAAACATTCACAAACATTTATTTAGCTTTTGAAATGTTGGCCTCATTTGAGAGCATGAAAATGAGGGGGAAGTAGGAAGATGCAAAGGACAGCTTAGAGGCTGGCACACTACATAAATATTCAGAAGGAAGATTATAGGATTCATGTTAGGCTGTCTTAGGTTTCTCCAAAGTCCACATAGAATAGCAAAGAACAAAACTAACGAGAAGTAGAGCAGATGTTAGACAATGCCCCAGCCCTCTTTTCCACACTCACTTGGCTATACTTGGATGCTTTCATTTTTTCTTTCAATATGGTCAGGTCATTCAAGGATTCTCCTATAGACTCTGTATTGTGGCTGCAGCGCTATAAGCTGGACCTCTGTCAGCCTTCCAAAAGTTCCCAATGAAAAGGCATTATGCAAATTGTACCTCTCCTCCTCTCTTTTCAGGAAAAAAGCCTCCAGTCTGCAGCCACCGGAGTATTGGGAGTCCCAGGCTTCATTTCTGTATGGCTGTGTTTGCCTTAGGGCCATGCTGCTTGTTTTGACAGTGGATCCCCCCAGATAGTTGGGATTAGTCGAGCTTGTTTAGATAAACTGGAAATCAAGGCCTTCTCTAGGTAGACAGCTCGATGTAGCTACTGAGTTTCCAGCTGCCTCCTGCTTTCATCCCCACACAACTGCAGGTTGGCAGCAGAGATGACAGCCACAGGCTATGGCACATACATAAGGACAAAATTAAAGGCTGCTAAAGGAAGCCTTTGTAAGTCTTAGTGCTAAAATAAGGAATCTGTACTGCACAGTTTAAACAAATTATTGAAGAAGCACCAACAAAGGTCTGCACTGAGAGTTAACAAGACGTGCAGGGAAGAAATGCCCTGGTTACATCTCTGGGCAGGGTCTCTGCTCATCCTGCTGCCCCATCCCCTGCCCAGCTCCCCAAAAACATGCAAGCAAATACTCCAACAAAGCAAGAAAATGAGCTCTGATAGCAAATACAAACTCCATGATCACAGCAGACTATTAGCACAGCACTATTCCAATTAGATTTTCAGTCATACACTCAACAAGACTTGATCTTTGCTATAATCAGATAATGCAAACCACAGGAATTCACTTACACAAATATAGTATGTTAAAAGAGCAGGGCCAGAGCTCCAAACCTAAATTAAAACCTGAAATGAAGTCCTGCCCACGTGACCACGTTACACCTCTATAAATCTACACTGGATTTCAGCCCCAACAGGAGATGGAGTTTCAGGGGGCAGGAAAAACCCCCACAAACAGTCTTGGCTTTTAAAGATTGTAATCTTTTCTAGCTGGGTGCAAATTCTCATATACACTTCTGCTGCACCCAGGCACAACAGATGGGAAACTAAATTAAAGGAAAAATTAATCCTCAGGATGTTATAAATAAACAACCAGAAAAAAAAAAGAAAAAACCCCAAAAGAAACAAACAAACAACTTAGTTCAACAAATAGTAAATATCATTAAAAATCATCTCCTGTCTCTTGCTCAAAAAGAGGATGTGCAGAAACTGGCAATGTTGGAAACAATTGCAAGTGCAGAGCAGAATGTTGTGGTTCAAGGGACAAGGTGAGGGTTTCCCAGCCCCCTTTGGAATCACCGTTCTGCCACTTCCACAGTGCAGAAATTCCACCCCCTCTCACAGTGGAATCATGTCATTGCACTGACAAGACCCATTACAGAAATTCAAAGCACTAGAAGTGGGAGAGAGTAACATCAGCCTTCCATTTCTGCCTGCCCTGGTTACCAGAGAGAGTATTAGAGCATGCCCTGAATTCCCTCAGCCATTCCATGCCACAGATCCCCGCTGGTGATCCCTGAGCAGGAACACGGCACAGGCTGGGACTCCAACCCACCAGCTCAGCAGATGCACAATTCCTGAGCAGGGCTGAGCAAACCAGCCCCACCATGGCACTGGTGCTGGAGAAAACACCCCACACCTTCAGAGTCCTTGCTAAGAACGAAACAGGACTGGGGAAGCTCCTGAGGGACTCCCCCACCCAGGCCAGAACTGTCCCAAAGGGGGCAACAGTGCCCAGCTGTGGCACTGCCCAGTCCTGCTCCCCGGGCTGTGCCTTCCCACAGCACCGGGGGAGGATTCAGGATTCGCTCAGCAGGGAGTTAGAAATGAGAATGGTGAGGACACTCCTGCCCCAGGGCAAGAAGGACTTCGCTAACATCAAACTTTGCAGAGCTGAGATGCAGCCAGTGATCACCTCAGACAACTGAGGGTTACAGGAGGACACAGCTTTTCAAATTTATCAGTATTTTCACAGCCTGTAGATTTCCAAATACGAAAATATGCTCGAGGGAAATGTGGTCAAAAACCTGAAAGCAAAAAACATTCACTAGCCCTGGAAAGTGGTTTTTATTTGAAGAGCTGATTAGTCCAAAGGTGACTGAACTTAGAATGTGAAATTTCCCAAGTACAAAGCAAAGAACTTTGGAGTTCTCTGAATTAACACAGAGTAATTTCCAGCTTGTCTGTGTAATATGCCAACAGTTCTGTGCTGCTGTCCACACACAGGTGAAGGTCTGAGTATGTGAACACCAATTAGTGCCATCTATCAATCTCCAACGGATCCTTTCAGGCTATTTTCCAACCATTCCTTTGAAAAATAAATGTAAAAAAGAAAAAATACAATGGAAGCAAAATAATGTTGAAAACTCAGTTAAGGCATTATGCAATCTAAATGCTTTGCACCATCCCTTTATGAAATTATTCAGAAGGGACACTAAAACCAAAGCACATTTTTAATGATGTTTCAGAATTAGCTCTGCTGTCTGCAGAGGGACAGCCCTTCCCAGTGCTCCTGCCCTTCCCAGTGCTCTTGCCAGGCACCCCCAGTATCACCAGTCAGAGCAGGGAAGAGCTTTACACCCCTGGGGATGTGCTGACAACTCCCCTGCCATGCCCACAGCCCCACCTCAATGCTGTCTGATTTTGGTTTTAAGCCAAACAAAGGTGCTTCCTACTCATTACAAGCCTCTAAACAATTTTGAAATGGGTTTTTAATTGATCTGTAGCACCAGCACAAATTGAATGTCTGGACTCCCAAAACTGCTCTGCCACTGCCTGGTTTAACAAACCCAAGCACAATATCACTGCCAAAGCTTCTCCCATTTTAGAGAAACCCAGCTTTACTTGCAGGGAATATTTTATACTTTCATCAATACACTTAAACATAAGTGATAATGATTACTCACTTCAGGCCTGATCCCACAACCTTTCCTCACACGAGCAGTCCCACAGGGTTTTAATATGAGCACCTCACCCAGGGAGGGTTGGCAGGACAGGCTGTAAATTATTCATGTATTCACAGATTTTTAAGACCAGAAGGGACCATTATGATGATCCAGTCTGACCTCTTGCATAACAAAGGCCATATGATGTATCCAGGACTGTTTGCACTCACTGAACCATTTGTGGCAAAACCAAACTGTGTTTATCAAACTCCCAATATCGATTCAAATTTTACATGAAAGAAAACTGAAACTGTTTAGAAAGTGGCTTGGACCCAATTCCTCACACTTCAATCCAATTATTCCTCTATTTCTATTCAGAATTGTTCTGATGGTTGGACACTGTGTGTGAAAACCATGTCAAAACCCAGAGTCCAACATTACCTCAGGTTCTCTCAGGCCAAAATCAAGCAACCTCCTGGCTCCTTCAAAACATTAATTGCCAGTTAATTACTATTTGCTCTCTGCACTGTTCCCCCTCCTGCCCTGCCCCGTGATTTCTGAAACACAGGACTCATAACTGAAAAGGAATGGAACTGATGCTGTAGTGAAGCACAAGCAGACACAGCAGCCCCTCCAGCCCAGCCCTGCCCCAGACAGATCAGGAGCAGCAGCTCAAAGACAACAAAAGAGTGTTGGGCACTTTCTCACTCAGCACATCCTACACTTCAGGACTAACTTTTTTCAGGGATACTTACACAGACTGATTTTGCTCTGTTTTTTGCAGCCAATCCCCAAACAGTAGTACAATAAACACACAAAATAAAACAGAAATCTCAAATGCTACAGTGCCATGTGACCTTCAGAGCAGGTCTGATGGGTCACTAACTCCAGCTCTTCCTTAGGCAGACAAATGTATCTTCTGGCTGAATTCTCTCACCATGGAAATACTTAACTAACCTATTACTCTTAGAATTATTAACTTCAGTTCAGAAGTGGAACTTGGATGAACAGACTGTTCTATTAAGATACAAATCAGCTTTGCCATGTAGTTCTCAAGGGCTGCAACCCCAAACACCCTGCAATGCACCTGAACAGGACACACCCCAACTGCACACAGCCACTGCACCTGAGGAGGTTCTGCATTGTTTATTCTGATTCAATGATACTAGAGAGGCACATAAAAGGCACAAACAGCAATACATAACAAAAACTGAGCACTTTTCTAATTTCCTAAATGACTAATTACTCAGCCTTTCCAACCCAACTTCTGCTCCTCCTTCTGAGGGGACAGCTATTGTTTTAAACTATTCTTAAGGCAGGTTTGATCAGACAGTGTGTGCAACCTGTAAGGCAAGGTGTTCATACTCACAGTCCTGTGTGCAATCCAGGAACATCCCACTGGATTCTAACCATCCCTGTCC
>VWZD01001400.1:93260-118260 GCA_013396695.1 Sakesphorus luctuosus | reverse complement strand
GCTGGGTGGGCAGGGATGGGTGTGCTGGGTGGGCAGAGATGAGCGGGCAGCGCCAGGTGTGCTGAGTGGACAGAGCTGGGTGGGCAGAGATGAGTGGACAGCGCTGGGTGGGCAGTGCCAGGTGTGCTGAGTGGGCAGAGCTGAGTGGGCAGTGCTGGGTGGGCAGCACTGGGTGTGTGTCATGCCAGCTGGGCAGTGCTGCGTGTGCTTGAGTGGGCAGAGCTGAGCGGGTACTGCTGGGTGGGCAGCACTGGGGGGGCAGTGACAGGTGTGCTGAGTGGGCAGTGCCCGGTGGGCAGTGCCGGGTGGGCAGTGCCGGGGACACAGCCCAGCCCTGCCCGTTCCGTGGCAGTGACACTGGCACAGCCCCCCGGGGGCTCTCGAGCCCACCCCACGCTGGCCCAGCCTGCAGGAAGGCTCTGGCTGTGGCAGCACCCACTGGTGCCTCTGAAGGGCCCAGCCCGGGTTCCTCAGGGCAGGTCACTGAGGGAGCCACTCGGCCAGTGCTGATCCCACAGGTGCCAGCTCCTCACCCAGGGGTGCTGCTCGTGCAGGAGACACCCAACAGCCTGGGCTGGGCCTCTGTGAACTCTCCAGCTCAACCTCTTGCAGAAATCAGTGCCCAGTGCTGCCATCTCACCGCACCACACACACGGGTACAGGCACAGCGTGTCACACTGCACAGACACGCAGCAAACCCTTCCACCTTACACAGCAAAGGAGAGCAAGGCACCACCTCTTAAAGGCTCAGCTTGAAAATCCTTCAATCTCTACACAGGTGAGCGTGGCACCCAATAATCCCAATGGACATGATACCCCAACCATTCTGACCAGGAGGAAACAGCCACACAAACGGGGATACAGGTGGGCAGCCCAGCAAGCACTCAGCACTCAGCTTTAATCAGTGCCATTAGTATCACCACAAACTGCTTCAGATCTCCTGTGAAAATACTGGGTAAAGACACCAACAGAACTGCCTGTCAACTCTGCCTGTAAAACTAAAGTAACTTGAGAACTTCAAACACTAACTCGCAGTAATTTGTTTTGCACAGCGCATGCAAACAGTGAGATGCAGCTCCATTGTAGCTCCAGACAGCGAGGAAACCCTTCGCAGCTCAAAACACAGGGAGCGTGTTATTGCAGGTACTTAACAGGCTTTCGAGTGAAATGATGCAAAGTAAACACATGTAAAACACTTTTTTCAAGTTCAGGAGAGTGGAATCTATTTGCTGACATCAGAACAAGGGAAGAGCCAGACTGAAATCCTGCCCAACCTCTTGCCCAGCCACAGCAAAGCTCGGAGCAGTCCCAGAGCTCTCAGCTCTGAAAGCTCAGCTGAGGGCAGGAGACTCTGCAAACCATGACCAAACACTGTGGAAGTGACCCCTGAGAGGAAAAAGTCACATGAATTACAGAGCTGCTTCTCAAGCCAAACTTCTCCCAACCCCCAAAACAAGAACTCAGACTGTGCTACAGGTTGGACTTGTCTGTGGATGGTAACCTCATATCTCCTGTTTATCTGGCATTACACCTGATTTTGTAGTTTCAGCTCACCAAGATGACAAGTTTGTGCCTAAAGCAAGTGCTGACAAACAGCCATCTATTAATATTAATCACATGCTGAAATACAGCAATGGAAGTTGTAAGTTGCAAGTGTAAAGCAGAAAGAATACAAACAATCACATTATCAAGTAAAGCTAAATACACCGGCTCATGGAATCTCCCATTCCTATAGGGGTGAAGGTGCAACGCAATACATCTGTCACAAACCAAACTGCTGGTACCAACACAAACGGCAATTTTACTCCTAACGCTTAAACTCAGGTTTAAAAGCTTTTAAACCCATGCATGTCATACAGATTTCCTGAGGTTCACTTACCAAGCTGACACACATCACTGGAAGCCTCTCCCCAGAGGACACAGCTCCACCAGAGCAGCTGCTGCCCAGAGACCCCCAGTTGGCCACAGCCCCGGAGCTGCAGCCCCCTCTCCTCCCCACGGACCCCCCGGCCCAGGGAGGGCTGGCCTGGAAAACCACCCAGGAAACGCGTTCCCTGGCTGTTCCTGCAGCAGTTCCCTTTGCAACTATTTTAAGAGGAGCTTCTGAGGGAGCTGCCTGAATCACTTCTCACATGAACAATGTGCAGCTGAACGTGGGCTTTATCTTGGAAAGGGCAGAGCAGAGTAAGGCTCCTCTGCACCATTTTCAGCAGTACTTGGGTCCTGGCCATGCATTTACAGAGTCTCCCCAAGTGGGTAACACAGAGCACTGATCCCACAGTAGGGGAGCACAGCTCTCAGTGCAACACACCCACTGTCTCCCTCCAGTAGCAGAGACTCCATGTCACTCTGTGCATTATGTAGAGCACTGTAGTGATTGCTCAGCCACGTTCAAGCAAGTATTGTTGGCATTTCGTTAAATATGTGAATGTTTCCAAGCTCTAAAAGCCATTCCTGCCCCTCCCTACACAATCTTGTTCAACAAAAAGCCAAATACAGCAGAATATTGAAATTAGCTGTGAACTGTATAATCCCATTGTTCAATTTCATGGCATTTAAGACACTACCTTCCCCTCCTCACAAGTCTGGATGTTAATCCATGCTGGAACCTGATTTAATTTTCCAGATGACAGGATGGGAACATGCTACAATGGCATATTAGTGTAACTATGCTGCTCTTTTAGTCTTGACTTTTCTTACATCACAAAGTGAGTTTTGCCTTTAAAAGAGGCATGCTTGGTTACTTCTAAAAATAGCACAACTCAAACTGGTATTTGAATTGTATGGAAATTATAAAATGAGGAAAGTTTTCAAAAATGACCAGGAAACACTTCCCAGAGTTAACCACACAGACCCAGCACAAACTAACCTGCTTCTTCTGATAAATCACCCAACTTAATCCATACTGGCTACAATCCCAAACTGAAAAGTAAAGTGAAAAGGACTTCATTTTCCCCCTTTAACTAAATGATTGAAGGTCCTTACAGCAGCAATCCCTGTAAAATGGAGTTGAATTCAGAGTAACTGTAACTTCCACATCCGTTACACATTATCATATTTTTGCAGCCCAACTAAAAAGCAACACAAACTCTTCCCCAAGCTCTGCCAGCTCCGAGGTGTGCTGCATTCAGCACAGCCAGACACTCTGCTCACCCCACTCTGCTGCAGCCTCGGGGTGCAGGTGCCATCCTGGAGTGGGGGATGCAGGGCAGGAGGGGAAAGGGCAGGGGGTGGGTGCAGAAAAGGTGGGAGAGGAAACACCTACACACGTCAGAAGGCAGAGACGAAACACCTCAGCACAAGTTCCAGCAGAAAGTATGTATGGAGTAAAAAAATCCATTTGATTTAATATTCAGCTTTAAGACTTCAATCTTTTCTTCTTAAAGTGTTCCTTATTCTATAGGTGTACAAGTCAGAAAACAAGCAAGGTGTACAAGAACATTCTCCAGGAATGCCTTGCCCCCCTCCCAAACCCCTGCCAGCAGCACAGGGTGTGACTGAGGTGCCCCCCATACCCCGAGCACAGCAGGGTCAGCACTCACACCCCCAGCCCATGGGACACCAAGCCTCTCCCCACAGGTCCCACTGCACACCAGCATCCCTCCTCCAGGACCAGGGCCCTGCATCCTGCCCAGCCCTGGGCCCCGTCAGCAGCCACAGTCCCACCCGGCCCTGGGGCTCCCGGGCATCTCTGGGGCTCCTGGGCATCCATGGGGTGTCTGGGCATCCCTGGGGCTCCCGGGCATCCCTGGGGCTCCTGGGCACCCCGTCAGCCCCAGCCCAGGGGCACAGCCAGCACTGGGGCAGCTCCTGGGCACCACAGCACAAAAATCAGGCTTGACACTTTGCCCCCTCCCTTAACAGAACATTTGGAAGTCTGCCCTGCAAGTGCCACAAACCTCACCGGTGATGTGAAAATGCTTTCCACAACATTTGATCTAGAAATTAAATATAAGGTTTGTAACTCACACACAAAATGCTGTTCAGAGTTCAGTAAAGTGATGCAAAAGCAGGAAAGACTGAGAGCAAAGGCAACATAAAATATACATCATAGGAAACAGGAAGGAAGAGAGAAAACCAGAACAGATTAAGCAAATCACTACGATTTCCATAATTGTTTTTATATTATTAACACCTCAAGAGCCAGAGGGGCAGTGAGGAGCAAAACTTTCCTAGACAGTGTTCAGCAACATCTTGTATGTATTTTAAAAAAATCCTTCCAAAACAAAGCAGGTAAAGATACAACTTCCTCGCAGGTTTTCACTTGACAAACACAGCTCTCCAGAATGAAGAGATGTGGAGAGGTAACAGCTCTAACAACTCAAGAGAGGCACGAGTTGCAGAGTTGTGTCTGTACACCTGAGGTGCCTGTTTTTCTGATCCCACATATCAGGGTTCCTGATGCCCCACATCATTTTTCCAGGCATCAGACCAGCAGCAGGTTTATGATCCATTCAGAGTAAGCCTTAGGCATCAGACTTTCACAGCTCCTACCAGCCAAACCAGCTTCCCATCTGAAGGGGAATCCTGATAAAAGCCTGAAGTACAGGAAGGGCAAAACAGAAACAACACTCACTCTTTGGACAAGAAGGCAGGAACCCCATTCACTGCCCTTCATGGAAAGGTCTCCTCGTCCCACCTGCCCTTCAGTGATCTGCTGTCACATCAGGCTGGGGACCTGCCCAGCCTGGCACACACATGGCATTTAGGCAGACTCTTTTACAGGGCAACATGCTCCATCCAAACTGCTCCTACTGACTCCTCTGAACCCTCACATGGAATGGGGCCAGCTCTAATCAAAACTCACCAAGTCTCTTAATGGGAGTTGTGCATCAGTTGTGTTGCAAGCACAGTGCTCAGTGTATGAACTACAACTGGGAAAATACCACTCTGCTAAATCCTGAACCTCTTTTGCTTCACCCACACCAGGATTGCAGTTTTTAAAAAAATCAGTTGTATAATAGCACAGATTCACTTCTCTTCACTAACATTCTAAACTGTAAGAGCAAGGAGACATTGGAAAGCATAAGATGCCTTCACTGACCAGCAAACACAATTATTTCTTTACAAAGAAGAGCAGAAAACTTTTGGTTCAGATTAATTTTTAAACTGCTGCTGCTGATAGAACTAAAGGTAGAACTCTCAGAAGGGGGTGCACGGACAGAGCCAAAACTACAACAGAGATCAAAACAAGAAGACAAAAGAAGTGCTCCTATTTGGAGTGCTGTTTGCTCCCCGTTTCCCCATCCCCACTCGAGGCCTGCAGCCCCTTGCCCTGCTCTGGGAGTGGCTTTGGTGGCACCTCAAGCCCACATTAAAGCACGGCTGGTGACTCCTTTGAGTTTGCTTTACTATGCACTTAAGGGGCTATTTCTCTTCCTAACCATCTGTTCTCCCAGCCCAGAAATGCACTATTCCTGGGTATCTAAGCCAAACTCCAGGAGACCTGCAAGCAGCAAATTTTGAATGCATTATGGGTTTAATTCTTTCCCCCCCTATAATTTTAGTCAGCAAGTCATACAGTAGCTAAAACTTGCAAAAAATACATTTAGATAAAATCATACTTCAATGGTCAAGAAATCCACAAAGTCTGGCTTACAAAATGAAATACGAAGTGTTTTAAAACATTTCACAGACTCCCTGTAATAATCATACAAAAGAGTTTAAATGGAGAAGTTGAATGGGAACACCTACTTTAATTAGGCTTTTCTGGGGGGTTATAATTTTTTATTTATTTGTGTTTTATCAGTGTGTTTTTTCTCATAAGCTTTTCAGCACTCCATAAATTTAATAGAGATGTTTCAGTGCTCAGGCCGTGCATGGTGAGTGTTTCTCTCCTGCCTCTTTGTACTTCTGTTGTGAGACAGCACAGTTGCCTGGTGACAGTCCCTTCCCCTGCACAGCAGCTGGCAGGCCCTCCTTGTCCTGCAAGTATGAAAGACACAGTTAACTAATACTTCATGCTCTGATTTGGATGTGACAGTCTGGAGGTGCCACCACCACACAACCTTTTACAAGCCAAGATGTTTCTAAAGTCCCAGAAGCAAGAAAGGAAGAAAAATAAAAGAAGACTTTCACCACATCCAGCTAACATGCAGCAAAAATTAATCCTGATTAATTAATTAATCCAAATCAGTGCATCATCCAGAGTTTAACAATACCAGCCACAAGCAGTGACTGAATCTGCCAAACTGACTCAGATTTCCAGAATGCCAAAAGTTGCACAAGATAAGACCAAGGCAACGAGAGCTGTGAACAGTTTTACAAGAACAGTCACCTCTTTAATATTTACAAGACATGTATTTCAGATTGCTCCTGGATGCCAACCTGCTGCCCACACTGCTGCTGTTTGGCACATGTAGCCCCAAACCACTGCTTTGAGCTCGCTCTGTACTGCAGCAAAAATAAAAGTTACACTTGATAATATTAGTTTATAGCCAACTGAATTAATAACTAACAGTGGCATATTAATTACCTTCATTTTAAAAAATCCTTATTCAATTAATTTTATGAGAAATTTTTAAATCATGTCTCCTGGAGACAGGGAGGCCTCAGAGGCAACTGCTGGAAGCCCCTGGGCCAGCTGGTGGAGTGGCTCAGCCCCTGGAGCCCCTCCCTGGTGGCGGAGCAGGGGGATCCCTGCCCTGCCCGGGTGTGCCCAGCGTGCTGAGCAGGGCAGGGAGCAGCCCCAGCACACCCCACAAACCACAGCCCAGGCAGCTCCCACCACACACAGCACACCCCGGGGAGTCCCTGCTCCGTTCTCCTCACCTCATTCCAGGCCTCATTGGCTTCCCAAGCTCTGCTCCCCAGCTGCTGTTCCCAGGTCTCAACCCATACTGCTGTGGGACTCTCAGCTAAAGAGTTCCAACTACCAACAGGCTGTTTCTAAAAATTCTCCTTCCTGATAAACTTGCCCTGTATCCAAACCTCCATTTTGGAGTTCAGAAATGAACATGTACCTGTTGGAAAATAAACACACACCACTAACTGCACCACCACCACATTAACACTCCACACCTTAACTGTTCCACAGCCTTTTCTCAAGTGACCAAAGCAGTGACAACGTTCTCTCCATCTTTTTACACAGGCATATATGTTTAATTTTTAAACATGAAAGATTAAATTAGAAGTTACCCACACAAACACAGCTCCTTTTAAAAAGGCTCAAAACACTGTATTTACATCTGCAAGTACTCACTTTATCACTACAACCTTTATAACAGAGCTTAGGTTTGCTTCAAACAAAACAGGGTTCTCAGCGATAGAGGCCCAAGAAAAAGCCCTGCATACAGTGAGTCTACAAAGAATTAACTGGATTAATTAGCAAGGGATTTGAGAAGCAGCTTGGAGCTAGAAAACCAAAACACTAAATTGTTTAAATACTTTGGCAATGGATCAAGGTTTCTAGGCAGCCCTATGTTCCATTCTCTCTTTTTTTTTCCTCGGTGTTTTAACACATTTAACCTGACGAGGTACTTTTTCATGAGATATGAATGACACTGTCAAAATACCAAAAAAGAAGATGTGAATTAAAAAATGCCACAAGCTGTTAGCAATTCTGCCAACATGTATGAGCCCAGGCAACATTAATTAAAAATCAATAGCTTAGGACATAAATAGCTCTCATCTCTGTTATAGTATATCTCTAACATAACTCTTTATTAAAGCAAAAAAAGAAAAAAAAAGCCAGTGTCTCTGCTATTATACTGACTGAATTGACCACAACAAAGCAAAAGGAATAAGGCAAAACCCTTCAGCCAAGAAAGCCCTATGAGAAAGGGAGGACAGGCATATGAATGATTGGAATGCTTCAGCCTTGCACTATCATTAACACATAACTGGCTGGAAACAGCCTCACTGCAAATGCCTGGGGAATGGGTTACCAGGAACAACATCCCGTGTTCTCAGGGCTAATAGGAGTCTATACAAAGTCCTGCGTGCCAAGGAAACAAACATAACATGCACATCTCTCTGTCAGCTAGAGCTTATTAATCAGTATTTTCATTATGCATCTCAACTACAGACTGTAAATTCTCTGATAATAATAAAAACGAGAAAAGGCAGGAAATTGCACTCAAAGTTTTCCTACTTTAGTGACACCACCTTCAAACTAAGGTTGCATTAGAAGTCGTCAAAGCTAAAAGATTTGAGCCAAACTAGGAACTTCAACCACTGCTTTGAACAGCTGTTTTCACACTCCCAGAGCCAAAGCTTTGCAAGTCTCCACCCCACCTTCCAACAGGAGATCACTGAAGGCACACCAGGCTGGACATGGAGTTTGGGTCAGCCTTGACTCCCCATCAGGACAATTTAGATTGCTGAGCAGTTTGTACAGAGAATTTATACAAAACAGAAGATGTAGGAATCCTACATGTGAATCCCACATCTGAATCCCACATCTGAATCCTACTGAAAGGGAAGGACTAAGGTTAGTTTTCCTTTCGTCTGACGACTCTTTGCTTCATTCAGTTATTATTAATGACAGACATATCAAAGGCTTCCCTCCAGACACAGCACTCTAAATCATGGATGGAGAACTCACCCAGGCACCAGTCAGCAAAAATACTCACTCGACTTCAAAACAAAAAGAACAATTTTACTTCCTCAGGAGCTCAGTGTACATGTGCCAAGCCACTGTAGCACTCTGCAGACTCAGTGCAAGAGCAGATCTAGAACTGCAGGGCCCTCCAGGGGACCTCTGGGGACACAAAGGATGGTTTTGGCAGCCACCTTCCCAAACTGGAGCTCTCAGAGCATCCTTAGCAGCCACCACCCAGCCCAGCACACAGACCTGGGGCTGGACAGCACCCAGCCCTGGGACAGGGACAGCTGGGACACTGGGAGTGACACTGGGACAGGGACAGCCAGGCCACTGGGAGGGACACTGGGACAGGGGCAGCCACTTTTCCCCGAGCTCCAGCCAGCAATGATGCATTTCATTCCCAGCTGTTCAAATCCCACCCCAGCATTGCCCACTTCAGTTGATCTTGTTAAAGGTGCACAGCAGACAAAGTCACTTCAATATAAGACAACTCTTCATCCAGAAACTTAATTATGCAATCTTAGTTTTCAGTAGAAGTACATTAGAACACTAAACTGGTGCCATTAGAGTGCCACTAAATGGAATAAATTGAAATTCTACCCAGTTCCCCCAATGCTTTGTGTCATTGTAAAAATACAAATGCTCACTTTATTAATGGTTCCATCATCTTCTCCATTGAAGGTTCAAGAAACTAAAACAATTCAGAGACTTTGCTCAATCATGTCTCTATTTTAACTTTATAAATTAAACTGAGCAGAAGATGCACCAGCAATTTGTAAACTCTTTCAAAGGACCTGATTTACATTTTTCTTCTATAAAGACACCCCCCTAACATGCTGCATTTGTGTTAAATATTAAATAAAGACACTTCCACGCCATACATGGCAGAAATGGCAGATATTTCTGGGATGTTTTGGAATTACTTTCAGCGGTCTAAGGCTGTTTATCATGCTGGTGCAAATACTGCCACTAATAAAGAAACAAACATTAAAAAGGTGTCCTTTAAGCTTCCCTTTAAGGCATCTCCCATAATCGTATAATTTGCTCTGGACATCATTAAAATGTAAAGTTAATGAGGATTCAGCTGAAAACAGAAGAAATGTAACCTATTTTCAGGCAAAACTTCTAACACTGCAATCAGAGGGAAAACCTCTTTGATGTCTCTTTGTCTCTTCTCATTAATTTTCTTTTGGTTTAAAAAAAACACAAAGGCTGTTTAAACTAAAAAATGCATAGAAGTTTAAACATGGTAATTATAGTCGAGCTGCAATGAGGTCATTAGGTTTTTAAAACTTTGAGATAAACAAAATTGAGATGTATGACTATTTTAAAAACATGCCAATACTCAGTTTTAATTGTCCATGTGATTGATACACACTGTATTTGAAGGATTCAGTCTGGATACAGACTTGCCTCAAGATGATTTAGTGGAGGACCAAATCCCACGGCCAGGGAGGAGCAAAGACACCAAGAAATACATCAAAATGAACAGCTGTAATTACTGCATTACTGGATGCCACATTGAGTATTGCTAAGTGCAACAAAACATGCCTTTTGCAAGAGATGGCAAATTGTGAGACTCTGCTTCTCTCCACCTCTACAGTTCATTGAAGAACAAAACACTGAGCAAGCTCCATCATTCCATTTGCTCCCTACATCCACTCCTGCTCAGGAGCACTGCCAAGGCACACCCCAACTTACACACTGCTGCTTTACCATGGCAATTCTTTCCAGCAGAAAATACCTTTAAGAGGTATTTAATTACACAGCACTGATGGAATCTGTGAAATACTGTAGGTGCAGATATTTTTAGTAAAGAATTTACAAGTAAATTTTCTCATACTATAATGAAAACTATTTTTAACACCACTGTGTACAAAAGAAGGTCAACATGTAGAAAAGGCCTCAAGCCACAGATCCACAGGACAAACATAACCTGACCTTTAGGGCATTAATCACAAGGAAGCCAAATCAGCATATTTATGTTTTTCCATTTGCCAATATCACCCCAGATAAAATGGGATGAGATGAGATCAACAGATTAGTCTGTGGCAATTGTGAGTGTTGATTCCTTTGTGGGCACAGGTCACACAGAGCTCTAACAGAGGGTTCTGACACCCTAACAAATCTTTTTAACATGTTTGATGAGCTCTTCAGACGGGACTGAGGGATGCCCAGCAGGGGAGGGTCAGCTAACCAGGTGTTCCTGCAGCTGCAGGTGCAGAGCAGCTTCAGGACAAATGTCACACCTCGTGCCATGGCGAGTTCTGGGGGTTGTGGGTTGGGTTGGGGTTTTTTTTCTTTTTTTATCTTTACTCTGCCATGTCTTATAACAATTTGATCTTGCCCTTCACCACTGACCAGTTCTGTCCTAGACACACACCATACTTTACAGCAAACTCCAATTTCCAGCTGGATGGAGCTGTTTCCCATATCCTGGGATCTTCCCCTACTTGCTTGTACTCCTTTAGTGTCACGCTCACAAAAAGATGAAGCACATCATTTAAATAACATTAAGTCAAACATGCAGCTTACAAATATGGAACATCAGCAGCCTGAGTGTTGTCTGCCCATCCTGTGATGCTCAATCAGCTCTTCTGTCTGTGTTTCTCCCCAGGGTGATGATCTGATTTCAGAATTTTTGGAACAGAAGATCTCAAGGATCAATTCATAAAGGTAATATTACCACTATTTATATTCATGACTGTGTAGTTTCAAAGTAAATGATTCTTCAAAGGAACTAAGTATGGGGTTGAGTTAACACTCAATTATGTGCAAGAAAGAGCAGTGGGAGCTGGGAGTGCAATTCCCTTCCCCACCACTTGCAATCCCAGCACAGAGTCTGAGAGTGGGAATTCTCTGGGACACAATATCCAAGGTACTGCTTTGAGAGTATCACTGAGGTTCTTTTTACCCCATTCCCATTACTAGTTAGTTCATCAAACTGGAAAACCTTATTCTCCAACTGGCCAGTCATGGCAGAGTTCAGAAAAAGCTCTCCAGGCTACAGCCCATCCCAGACAACAGACTGTCACTACTGGCACTCTCAGCTGTCCCCTCCCACCCCTCCATCCAAGATGATCATCCTCACTGCTGAAGTTCAACCTCCTTGGTTGCTATCCCACTCTGCCATAAAATAAGGGATATTAAAAAGTGTCTCAAAATCCACTTCCATTTAAAAAAGACATAAAAATTATCTGCCCAAGAGCCAGTAATCTGTCAGCATCTTGAACTCTGACAAATGGTTTACCTAACCATGCTGGCCCCAGCAGGACCAAAAGGAAAACTGTCTCTGGTAGTGGGGTTTGGGATTTGTTTTGATTTGGTTTGGGGTTTTAACAACCATTGCTGAAGTAAAACAATAGTCTTGTATTAATTTTACACGTATTTGATAATGATCTAACCTCAAGTCATCTCTCTATTTCAATCCTAAAACAAACCCTGAAACAACACACCAAACCAAACCACACACCACACCAAAAGAGCACAAACCAAGCCCAACAGAAACCCACCAGAAAACCTGACAATGTGGCTTCTTGTTTGTGACACAAACACATCCCAGCAAAGGGAAGCAGAGCAGAGCTGCCCCAGGCACTGCGACTGCAACTCCAGTTTATCTTCTCTCCTTGCAAGGAGCTCCCCACACCAAGGAGCCCCAGTGACAAACCCAGACCTGGTTCATCCTTTGCTTCCCCAGCTGGCTGTGCCACTGCACTCAGAGCAGGGCTCCGTCTGTCGAGGCTCTGTCTGTCTGTCTGTCAGGGCTCTGAACACTCTGCAGTGCCCCGGGAGAATGACCAACCCGCACAGCAGCACCAAACACAGCCACAAACCCCAAACTCCAACATTTCTACTGGAAACCCCACCCCAGGAAGCAGCACCCATTGCAGATGGACAAATGGCCCTGACCTCTGGGACAGCACTTACAACATTAGGCAAAAACCCACCCCAAAATCGGCTCTTCTTAAATCTACAGGGAGTCTACGTTAAAGTCATTACTACTTTGTTTCTTTTTCACCTGAGTGACACTCTAATTGTAAGTTATTCACAGAAATGTCTCTGTCTGGGTTGACTGCTGGTTGCAGATGCACTGAGCTTTGAGCAATAGTTAACACTCATTAACGAGATTACCTGTTGTGATTAAGTGAGGACAAACAGAAACAAACCACCTTGGAAATTTCTGTGACTGAGAACGAACTAAAGTTAAAATTACTCCGTTAAATAAAGTCACACACACGCCCCTTCAACAGCAACTGATTGTTCCAAATACAATCTCCTCGCAGTTACAGCAGCCCTGCTCCTAAAGCAGCACATTAACAGGGTTAATTGCAACAAGTCCTTCTCCAAATTCTTAAACGCTTCCAATGCTGAAATATTAAATGTCTCAGTAGTATTGGGTACTTAAATCGAGTCTCTCAAGACTCTTTTAAAGGAACAACCACTCAAATTCGTCTATAAATTCAAGGAAAACTCCGAGTGTAGCTGGTGAATGAAAATAATTTGTTAGAATCACCGGCAAAGTCTCCCTAAGAAGTTTCAGTTTAGCAGTTAATTCCAACCTGCAGTTAAAAAGGCACTAGCTGTCAGTCAGTTTTCTCACCCAACTCTATCATGAAAAGAAAAACTGACAGATCACAGGAGCTTGCCTTTGTAAACCAATTCGGGAACTTTCATGCTTCTTATTTGTTAGGTTAAAGGTTAAATTGCTGACCTCTGCCCTCCTGCTTAGCAGCCTTTCCCTTTTTCTGTAAAGCTTTATTTTGGGGCTGTATTTACATGGATTAGTCTCTTTTCACGCTAAGAAGGAATCTGTTCACAGCCAAAGCCTTAGTTCTGGTTGTACAAAAAGCAGTCACAATTATTCAGCAGCAGACAATGACCATATTGTGGATTTACAAAAAAACCACCTCAGCCATGGCAAGTTCTGTCCTTGCTCCACAAAACAATAGAAGAAAAATCTTATCAAGCATTCAAGAGAAAGCAAACAAAGCAGGCCCACTGTGAACTTGATGAAGATGTCAAGCTCCTTTAAAAAAATATAAATCAACAAAAGAGTTTAAAGTCTTGTGAGTGAGACTTTCTGTGCTGCATTTTTCGGTCTAGTTAAACAGTGCCAGCATTGCAATATAGTGCAGATTAGTAAATACTTGGGAGATAGAAAGGACTGCAGACAGAAGTAGTTAAAGCATGAAGCAGAAAGGCCAAATCACTCTCTTCCCACAAAATAACTTACAGCAACAGAAGAACATTCAGTTGGAGCTGACATTTGCATTCTGGAGGTTCAGTAAATCCAGTACCATCAGAAAAGAAGAACATGCTTACAAATATGTGAGACAAAATTTACAATGACTTGCAATATGACAGATTCTGATATTTTTTCATAAAGTGAGTTTCTCTTCAAACTGAGTTCTGTATTTCCAGTACACTGTAAAAACCCAACTCTGAACTGTGTCTTTCAAAAAAACAGCTCAAACAGGTCTCCTGCCTTACCCAGACACTGCAGCCCCAGTAAGCTCTTTGTTAAGATCTTCCTCCTTGTTCCCACTTAGGAGCAAAGCAATCAAATGGAAACAAGAAAACAAAGCAGCAGCTTAGGAGAATTACAGTTCCCAAATCCCACCTATCGACTTAGGCCTGGTTTCTTTTCCAACCCTGCTTTAGGAAGTTCAGTGTAGCAACATAACAACATAAAGATGGGACAGGGAAACTTGTGATTCCAGCCCACGTTCACCAGAAAGCCCTTCTTTAATGCAAAGGGACAAGGAGCAGCAGAGTCTGCTCTGCAGAGACAGAAACCTGCCCGTTCTCTCCACCTGTGCAAGCCCTGCCAAGGAAACCACAGTGACAATGCAGAACCATTTTAGGGCCCACGTACACGGTGACTTCTCACAGCAGAGCTAAGGACTTCGATGAGTTTAACTTATACATTTGTGATCTGCTGGGAAGGGGGGGAGGGAAAGAGCCATTACAACCCAGGGCTAGAACATGAAAAGTAAAGAAGGAAGTACTTAAACTACTCACCAGCTTCTAGTAGGAACAAGATTAGTAGTACATGCTACTCTCAGAGCCAATTCAAATGCAAATTTCACCCTTTCACTCAAACAATGATAAACTACCTCAGAGTTAATAGTTTCCTTCTAAGATTCATCTCCCTTTTCAACTTAGTGGTGTGTTTTCGAGAAAAGAAAGAAGCACATGGCGAGCCTTACAGCAAGACCTTTTAAATTCTGTCATAAAAGAAGTAGCATAAACTACATTTCCTTTCCTAATCCAGTGAACATTTGTTAAACTCTAACACACTTACACTCTGTCCACACGGTTGCATTTAGGCTTCTAACTTACCATGGTTTAAAAAAAAACAAGAAAGAAATCCTTTAGCTGTACTAAACCATTTCAGCTTTTTCCTTGAACACACAGCAAGAATTTATGCTCCTCTCACAAAAAGATGAAAGATGAGGTCCTTGGAGAGAAAGGCCTTTTGGCACACTACATGGTAAAGCTACAGATTTGACATACTTTTATAATGTCTGCTTTGGCAAGAACACAAAACCCCACACAAAAGCCTGGCTCGTCCTCCCAGACAGGGGTGCAGGGGCTGTCCCACTCCTGCCAGCGCTCACTTTCAAACGCTCCCACTTCACAGACTATTTTGATCGCTTACCTTAGACTAACAAATTCCCTTTTGCTACATGAACAGTTTGACAGTCAGACTACAATTCTCCTCACAGCCCCATCTAACAAGAGGGAATCTTTGGCTGAGGTCCAGCAAGAGCCTTAAATTTGTCACATCCTATTTCTGATGAATGATCTGCAGCAGTTTTAAGATCACGAAGTGCTTTGAAAGTTAAAAGAAAAATTTCACAAGTAGTAAGCTTTCACTTTCTTTATAAAGGTATTTAAACTGAAACCTCTAGTGGATTCTTTCTACTTCTGCATCTAGGAAAAAAACCCAAAACAATCTTCTCTCTGAGGTTAATAAAATAGGAAACAGTTGCAATGTGCTTTACTTGCCTACAATGTGTCAAAAGGCTAGAACTGGGTTTCCAGAAGTGCTTAAGTGCTTCAGGCAGTTATCATTTGTAAAAGAAACAATACAAGCTCTTCGTAAGTTACTACCTCAATTTCTGTGAAGTTTCACTATTATGAGATGCCATGACAAATAAACAAATCACAATCTCACAAAATGCTTTCTTTCCTTCTTTTATATAAAAATTAAAAACATGAAAAGAAATCCAGGACCAGAGCAGTATTTCACACAAAGCTTCTATTTTGCTCTCCTATTATCCACAGCCCATAACTATTCCAAAGACAGAGAGAAGACCATGCACTAAAGACACAGACTCTCCATCAAAGCTTATGACTCTTACTTTTGGTCCATATTTCCCCTAAAACATTTCATTTTTAAAATAAACCCACACTGCTTTTTCTTTTTCTGAAGTAAGTGTGTGGGAGTTGGTGAGAAGCAGCAGACTCGCAGAGTTCCCAGCCCTGACATACTTACACCTGACACTCACAGCGTGGATCTCTCCCTGGATCAGCTCCATGTGCTGTGGCTGTGAAAGCGCAGACTCTGCTCCTTCTATTCCAGTTTGCTGCTCTCCCTTTGGGTGGGAAGGCCCCAGCCTGAGAGCAGAGCATCCCTACAGAGTGAAGGGCTCCAGTCACTCACCATCCTCACGGCCCTCCACTGCACTTGCTCCACTTTACTGACATCTTTCTGGGAGCCCAGAACGGGTTTTTCCTTCTGCACTCAAGTGTCCTGCTGACTAGGAGAGAACCTGCCCTGGCACAGCTGCCCAGCAGTGCAGGCCCCGTGCCTGGGGTGCCCAAACTCAGCAGACACAGCACTCAGGACACGGCTCGGGGCTGAGCTGGGCAGTGCCAGGTTTGTGGTTGGACATGACAACCTTAGAGGTTTTCTCCAACCTATATAATTCTATCAGACAGCAGATGGAAAATGCTGTTTTCATCCATTTCAGAAGTTATCAATCAAGTAACACCTAATGCAAGACTGTTAACAATTCCATCTAAATTCCACTGAAGTGACCTGAACATGCCATCTCCTGTTGTAGTCGAGAACACAAGTCAGCATCTCCCATTTCAGCAAGATGCAAGTGAACTGTGAAGGGTATTAAAGCCTTACACTGCAGCTGATATTTCACAGCCACAGGGCAAACATCCTCTGCTACCTCCTCCCTGTCCCTGTTCCAGTTCTCTCCCCATTCCACCTGGGCTGGGGCAGTGGGGGCTGTGTGGGGCTGAGCTGCCAGCTGGGGTTGCTCTGTGGGGCTGAGCTGCCAGCTGGGGTTGCTCCATGACAGCTCCACAAACTTTGGAATAACAAAACAGAGCAAGTTGTGCCATCCCAGAGGGAGAGAATCCCCCACACTGGGACAGCCACGGCTTTGGAAGGGCTCAGTCTCCTCCAGACAGGCCAGAAGACTGATAACAGAATGAGGAGCATTTTAAGTATCAACAGCACTATTATACTAGACAGGGGCTTCAAAACCAGCTGTCTTAGTTAATTTGGAGATTGATTAAATACTGAGAAATAGTTTTTCAAACTTGCCTGGTAATCTGCTCCTTCTACACCTGTTACACATTTTGCTTTTCTTAACAGTAGATGCCCTTTGCCATGTAACATACACCCCCTGACTGAAAAAATAGAAGTTGAGCTATATTCTTGATTTTCTGGCTAAAACAGCCCTCCAACAAGTTGAAGGAAGGTACATGGAGGTCTCCAGGTGTGTGTGTGTGTCTGGAATGGTGATTTGCCTGGGCCATGGTACAGCTGTCAGATACAGCTGACACTGCAGAGAACCAAACAGTCTGCATTTGAAGCAAAATCCCAAAATATTTGGGGATATGCAACTCTGAGGCTTCTGAGAATAAAGGGCACCTCTTAAATACAAAAAAATCAGTTGGGAAAATCTTTTAAGAGATTACCCAGAGAGAATTGATTACTTCAGAATACACGAGTTGTAAAAACAATTATTAAAACTTTTTTACTCCCTAAAAAGAATTTCTGAAGATTTTGCACCTACAAGTATATACAATAAACCTAAAAACACAAGTAAGTGAAACTCCCACAGAATCAGTTGGTTTATAGAACAAAATGTATACTAAATTCTCCAATTAAAAACCTGTAAAGTGGTTTCCGTGCTTTTTAACCCACCTTCCCACAGCAGGGAATTAATCCCTCCAGGGGGATGCAAACAAACTTCAAAGAGAAGATTATACCCAGACACTGGTACTGTACAATGTAATGTTTATGGTCAAATTTGTTCAGATTTTCTGGCACTGGAATCCAGGTCAGATGTGCAGAAACAAAGAGCAGTTATTAAAAGGGCTCCTGCAGTTCCATCAGGCAGTTGGGATGGCACAGGGCAGTGGGACAAGCCAAGACTGTTCCAGCCACGGCTCCTGTGGAGGCTCTGCCAGCACAGCAGAGTTGCAGCTACTTGACTTTTACAGACTGGAACAAACAAATCCAGAGGGAAAAGGAGGGCTCTCCAGTCAATAAAATATTCCATTGGCTCATTAGACCATGCCTACAACACACACACAATCATTTCACAAAAGACAAAATGAGTATCACTTTGGTGCATGCAGACTAATCATAATTTAATGTTGACATCTCCCCTTTCTGTAACATTCTGGAGACTGAACTCACATAACAGTATCTTGAACTAAATTCTGAGATTGTCAATTCCAGCCTTTCCTCTTCCTGCTTATTTGATTGAGTTCCTCAAGTTACTTAAAGTGCAATCAAAAGTTCACAAATGCACTTACATGGTTGTTTCAGCAGTTTGGGGACTTCTCCAGCATAAACACAGAACACTTGTCAAAAACAGTATTACAGAAGAGTACTTGTATAATTAGGGCAGATAACAAAGTGTGGTAAAAACAGTTAACCAAGCCAGAAGTTGTGTCCATGCCTTATTTCCAGATAAAGTAATTTGATCAAAGGGAGAATTCTGGGAGCAGAGAAAAGTACTCCTGTAGTCAAGTAAGGAAGAGGAAGCAAAAATAAATTCCACACAAGATGTTTTAAGAGTATTGCCTTTGTTTTACCTACCCCTTTCTTACATGAGCAGCAAATACCAACCAAAAAACACACTTTTTCAGCCTATTGAAGAAAGTAATTTCTATTTTAAAACACAAAAAAAAGGCAAAACAGTTAGAGAAAGCTGAAAACTGCCCACAATCAGAGACAGAGGCAAGAATTTCTCAGTAGTAGCCCTAACTGTAAAGGATTCCACAGAACCAGTGAGTAGGATATCTCTAAAAGCTAACCCAGCATAATATTCAGTATAATTCATTTCCTCCCATACATGGCCCTTAACAACAGTTTCAGGCAATGAACAGGTAGAATTACAGTGCAAAACAGTACCTTTCCCAATGCAACTGATTCCTGAGTGGGTCACCTCTGCATACACCTCAAAGGTAGTTTCTGGGTTTTGTCTGAAAGGAAAGAAAAGCAAAAGCACACTGAGCGTTTGGTTTGGGTGCACTTGTAGTTTCACAGTCCAAAAGTGTTGGTGGAACAAGGAGAACTCCAGAAGCTGCAGGGCCTGGTGTGCAGCCTGGCTGGCTCTGTCAGATCCTCCTGCTGCTCAGGGTGCCCAACACACTGCTGGGAGGAAAAGGAGCAAAACAGAAATCAGAGGGAAGCACAGGGCACTTTAAATCAATCCCACTGCTGTGACTAGTCTGCATTTCTAGACAGTAAATATCACCCATCACTCAGAACCTGCCAGAAAACAAAGCCACCCCTCCTATAGCACTTTCAGGATTCTGCTCACACAGACAGGTTAGTTCAGTTCTTGCCCACAACAGCAATTTTTATTACATGTGCACTTACAAATCTTTTCACCTCATCTTTGGTTTCAAATGACAAAGTAAATCACCTTTGTGCTACATACAGGGAGTTTTTTCACAAAAAAAGAAAGACCTGAATCCTCTTTTGACCAAGCTGAAAACAGGCACATTGTCCACCAGGGAACAAACAACTCAGACTCACATTTTCATTCCTGTGACCCTGGAGTTCAACTTCTCGACACCTATTTGCCCAGGAAAAAGGAAAACTAAAGAAGCTGCAGTCAAGAGGAGGCAAAGTCATTTCATGCAGACACTACTGAGAAACTTAAGAGGCTGCATTTAGGATGAAGACAGTTCCCCTTGTTAATATCTGTCCAAATATTTCTCTCTCTCTGCCAAAAAAAAGGCCATGCTGGAGAATATCCAAATGCACAAGGTTTGGCCTCCTGAGACTCCACTCTTAAATCCAGAAATTTGCCAGACCCAAGGAAATAGGTGCAATAGACAACAGCAAAACAAACCTGAGCTACAAAACATAAACAAAGCTTGAGGAAAGAGACTCGCTCTGCTCAAGGCTTATAAATACACCAGTACTAAAAGTAGAAAGTGAATGATATTACTTCAAAACAAACAAACAAACCATTTAGTGTGTATTTTCAGTCCTTACTAATATAACTCTGTGATGCTCTGGCATTGCATTTCCCAATGTGATGAGCATGCAAAGGCAGCAGATGATTATATAAGAAAGAATATTTTGAGTTAGTTCCTGACTAACAATTTTAGCTATTCCAGAAATTTTTTATGATATTAAAAAGAATCACACATTACACTGTAATTGTTTAGTTACTGAAATAAGGACTTTGCAGGTCTGAACATGTGACACTTTATTCTTAGACTTTCTGGTTAAAGTCAAGAATCAAAATTGCATAATTACTGCTCCACATTTATGGCTGCTTGCACAGTGATAATGTTGTCTCCTATGTGTTAATGCAAACTATCTAACATTAGAAAATTGCTGGGGTATAATTAACTTGTGAATTTTGTAACTCCCTTACAGCTAAGGATGAAAATAATGACAGGACCCATAAATACATATGCTAGAATCCCTAACTGAATGGTACCCTAAAAAATGAAACTCAACTTCCCCAGCACCTGAAACCAAACAGATAAACATGCCAAGGAGTTCAGCTTACTCTTCAGAGAATTTCTATTATTTTTAATCCTCCTTTAACACCAAAAGGGATTGAAGAAAGCATTTCTAACCATGCCACAGGCCCACTCAGTCCAACTGAAGTGGCTCTAAGCCAAACCCCACACCTATTTAAACCAACTGCAAAGCTCCCTCTGCTTTCAGTAGCACAGGATCACACCCCTCAGTTTTACAGAGCACCTCTCAGGAGCAACAATGCTTCACAATTCAATTAATGGTAATTTAATTTGCCTCCAGTTCCCAGCTGATTTGTCTGAAGTAGCTGTTTTTTCAGAAAACTACATTGGTAAGTTATGAGAAATCCAAAGTCAGCTGTTATTGGGCAATATAAACCAAAGTTGCACAATTCTTGCTGTGCTGCTGGTGATCTCAGCCAGCACTGGGGCTGAGCCACGTTCCCCCAGCCATGGCAGGGATGAGGATGGAGTGCCAGCCACACAGCACCAGAACGGTATTTTCCCTTCCATACACACTGCTGTGGGGCCTTATCATACCCTCCTTGTTTATGTCTTTATTTTTAGCACCCTGTTTCCTTAATTAAAATTTATGAATTTTATAATATTTTTACAGCTAATGGTTAAAATAACAAACACCCTTTCAGCATTGTGTTGGAGTCTGGGCTCACATGCCTCAGTGAAAGCTCTGTGTGCCACAGCTGGCAGGAGCACAGACTGCACACCAAAACTTGCAGACAAAAAGACACCACATTTTGTATTTTAATTTTCCATGACAAATGTCCATTTATTTCCATGAACAGTGAAACTGAAGTAGCTTTGCCAAGTGGGAAACTCTCTATTAAAGGCTGCATTCAACAACCAACACCTCTGCATGAGAACAGTCATTGTTGGATTGTGGGTACTTTATAACTTTGCAGTGGAATTAAGGAAACAAGTCACTCTGAGGCTTCATACAGTTGGAAACACAGCATAAACGTGGTCACAATATGTATATTCTGCAGTCCATGTTTATGGCCATCAAACTGCCCTGCAGACACCCAGTGCCACCTGTGCATCACACAAACCTCAGCCCCCCAAAGCCTCCCCAGCACTGCAGCCTGGAACACACCCCACGTTTTCCTTCCTCCCCCAAGGCACCTCCAGACCCACAGCCACTCCCCAAGTGAACACACAGATGTGAGGAAAAAACCCAAACACAGGACACATATGCACAAAAACACACAGTACCTCATTTGTTCCTGAACTGGGTCATTTCTGAAGGAAATGCTTCTTTGTAAATAGAAATTTAGATGGAAGCTGTATGAGAAATTATGCTTTTGTGATAAATTCTACTTGTATGAATTACTTCAAATCTCTGATGGAGAAACAACTTCAGTATCAAAGTAATCAATAGAAAATTCAATTCTACATTGAAGTAATACAATACTTCAAATAAAGTATTTTATGTACCTTTAACTGTGAAAAATTTGTTTTTACCAAGCTGTAAGAGATTTATGCAGAATAAAATTAAACCAAGTTGGAGCTGTATGGATGGAAGTACAGATCTTACATATCTATTCTGTCAGGAGCATTTGTTTCCAGTGTAATAGCACTCATGACAGAAACTATCATTCTACTTAAAACTGAGGCACAAGAGAGGAGCCTGACACTGCCTGATAATTAGTTGTCTTGTAACAAGATTTAGTTGCTCAGCTCTTGCAGAAATAAAATTATTAGCAGTAATCTGTAATGGCTAATTCAATTCAGAAACTGCAAGTGAAGCCTTGATTAATTTCCATATATTTAACGTTTTCTGCCTGATATTCCCTTGGTACATAATATTCCATCCTAGCACATAGCAAACTTCCTGTCAGGTATGTGAAAGCTTTCCCAGATGTATGCTGGGTATCTCTGGTGCCATCAGTGAAACACAACCACCTCTGGGAAGGAACGTGCCAAGTGTTGTTACAGTGCAATGCGATTCTGCTACACAGATTGCTCTTGACACAGTATTTAAAGTAAATAAATAAATAAAGGCTCCTTTCTGCCTTGCAAGGTGGAGCACAAAGGCTGTGGGGCAGTGACAGCAGCAAGTTAATGAGGCTGCTGTGCTGTGCCCTGTCTCCTCCCTCACCTGGCTGGCACGCTCAGTGACACGGATCACCAGGTGACACGGACGGATTACCTGCCCCGTAACCAACACCCACCTCCTGTCTCGCCTGCAGCTGTGCGGGAGCCAAAAGCTCCCAGGACTGCTGGCAACTCCTTGATTCCTTTGCCTTCAGTCTGATGCAGTCACTGATACTGTTCTCTAAGCAATCCTTCACTCAGCTGACTTGTTATTATACACCCATCAGCAATCCAACTGACAGACATGCCCAGGTTTCGTGCACAGTCTATCACAGTGTGTGCAGGGGATCCTGTGCCAAGGAGTTTAATAACCCTCACAGTTATCAGTCTATTGCAAGAAGCAAGAGATCTGATTACTGGCTTTTTACTGGGGCTCCAGCATGTGTTGGTGACACCCCTGAGGGAGACATCCCTCAGCAATACCCAATTATCAAACAGCTTTCTCACTGACACTCCCAACCTGCCCCAATAAGGGAGCTGCTTACCAACTTTAAAATCATCACTGGATCACACAGCCAGCTCAGAAAAGCAGACCAAAAAAGCCTCTTACTCAGACTGGCTCTCTCATTCTTAATATATTTCAAGACTGGTTTGAAGTTTTGTCCTTACTCTAGTTGGGCACAGTGTTCTGTCCGAAATGAAAAAAAGCAATTTATTAAGTGTAGCTTAAGGCAAAGTTGCTTAATCCCTCAATGGATAAAATGCTTTCTCACAAAGTCCAAGAAGAATGAAAAGCAATGTTTACCTGGGGCTATCACCTCTGTTTTCCTGGTGACTGGGAAAGACATGGGTTTTATCTGCAAACTTGAAAGACAAGCTTTGCACAGAAAAAGTCCTAAAGTCCACTGACTGCAGTAAATATTTCTAACAGCTACATCTCCTCCCTGACACCCATTTCTGGCTGGAGCATCTCCCCTGCCTGATGACATTCTCATTCAGCAAGATCTGCTCAAAGCCACTGAAGTCCAATTAGCAACCACAAACCCAAAGACGGTCAACACAGCCTATGGATTCAGCATGCACACAAAGCCCCTGCTCTTAAAGTAAGCACCAACCTTTGAATACATTTAAGATAAGGTCATAATAAGAAGTCATTTTTAATCATAAACCTGAAGTGATTGCAGCAAAGGTGACCAGTGCAAGATCTGAAGATGCAGTTTAGGGACACAGCCTGCTCTGCTGCCAAAATACCAACAGTTTTAGATTCTACTTGTATTTCACTGCAAGGGTTTAACTAGTTTCTCAGGCTTTGATTTCTTTGTAGCAACAGTTGAGAACACATATGCCAAAAAAGAGCAGAACTAATGCCCACAGTATGCCCAGGGAAGGAGGGAAGGAAAGAAGGCTTTGTGGAACCAACCAGCTGCCTCAGTGCTGTCACTACAAACACTCATTACCCACTCACATTTTCCTAAAGCACCTGGTTGAACCAACACATGGTTATGTTTATCCAGCCTGTAGGCCTGGGAACACGAAGATGTGTCAGCACACAAACCATGTCCCCTCTAGTCTTACATTCAAGTTAAACAAAACAAGTGAAAAGTTAAAGCTCCGTGTAATGTTGAAGATCACTGTGTTCAAGAAGGAGAAACAATTGCTGACACAGCACCTGCTGAAACTGCTGAATGAACCAGACTCTAACTGGGTCTGTGCTCTGCCACCCCTTCAGGCACAGATGTCAGCACTCCCTGCTTGGCCAGAGCTCCGTCACACCTCTGCCTGCCTTGGAGGAACTGAATTCTCCTGGAATGGCACATGAATGAACCGAGACCTTCAATATGACAATACCAAACACACCAGCAAGGCTTACCTATAAATCAACCACCAGTTCTATGAAAATTACAAAAACACTGAGCGTGTGGATCTGCAGGCCCCACACACCCATCACTGCTCTCCTTCCCCCAGAGCCCTTTGCTCAGGCCCCTGCAGCTGTCCCACCCAGCCCGTGATGCTCCGCCAGCACCTCCAGCCTGGCCCGGCAGCGCTGAGCTCCCTCCGGGGCAGGAGCAGAGGTGGCCGGTGCTGGCCTCGGCGATGCTCCCCCGCAGCACCGAGCTGTCCCCCGCCGGTGTGGGGCAGGGGCAGTGTGAGGCAGGGCCAGGTGTGGGGCAGGGCCAGGTGTGGGGCAGGGCCGAGGGTCCCACGAGGCCGGGTCTGTGTGGGGCGGGGCCAGGTGTAGGGCAGGGCCAGGGGTCCCGCGGGGCCGGGTGTGACGGCCCGTGCTGCGGGCGCGCTCTGCCCCTTCGCTATCCCCTCCCCAGTCCCCTCTCCTGCCCCCTCCCCAGCCCCCTCTCCTGCCCCCTTCCCTGTCCCCTCTCCCGTCCCGCTCCCCTGCCCTGCCCGGGCCCGCAGGCTCGG
>VWZD01001400.1:0-93170 GCA_013396695.1 Sakesphorus luctuosus | reverse complement strand
CACGGACAGGGCTGGCCGGAGATGGAGCTGGCCGGGGACAGAGCGGGACAGGGACAGAGCTGCTGTGCGGGACAGAGCGAGACAGAGTTGCTGTGTGGAACAGCGCTGGCCGTGGACAGAGCTGGCCGGGGAGCCTGTGGAGTGTCCCCCGCCGGGGATGTCCCAGCACCGTCCGCACACAGTCCTGTGCGCCGCAGTGGCCCCGAGGTGCCTCCAGCCTGTCCCACCCAGCGATGCCGTGCCCGGGTCGGCAGTGGCGCTGGGAGCCCCTGCCCTCGGGGAGCCTCAGCCGCGAACGGCCGCGCTCCCCTCAGGGAGGTTTGGGCGGGAACGGCCGCGCTCCCCTCAGGGAGGTTTGGGCGGGAACGGCCCCGCTGCCCTCAGGGAGGTTTGGGCGGGAACGGCCCCTCTCCCCTCAGGGAACTTCAGGCGCGAACAGCCCCGCTGCCCTCATGGAGATGTAACCGGGACAGCCCCGTTCCCTTCGAGGAGGTTTAACTGGGACGGCCCCGCTGCCCCCGGGGAGGTTCGGACGGGACGGCCCCGCTGCCCCCGGGGCTCCTCCGGGCTGAAGGGCGGCCCGGACCGACCCGGAGCAGCAACACCGGGCCGAGGCTGGGCAGGACTCGCCTCCCTATCCGTCCGTGGCACCGAATCGTCAGGAACTCACCGACAGGTCCAGACCGCACCGAGTCTGTCCCCTGACACCCCGGGCGGGCGGGGAGCACGGCTGTGCTCCGGAGAGAGGAGCCTGGGAAGGAGCTGTGAGCTGTGCCCATGCACTGCAGGGACAGGAGCTGTGCCCATGGACTCAGGGACAGGAGCTGTGCCCATGGACTGCAGGGACAGGAGCTGTGCCCATGGACTGCAGGGACAGGAGCTGTGAGCTGTGCCTATGGACTCGGGGACAGGAGCTGTGCCCATGGACTGAGGGACAGGAGCTGTGAGCTGTGCCCATTGAGCTGTGCCCATTGAGCTGTGCCCTCGCAGGGCTGTGACACCACATTACGCTCAGCAGGATGCACAGACCAAGAAAGACCTAGAAAGGATCACAAGCCCAAAGTCATAAAGGGGACTGGAGACTTCTCCCAAAGTGCAGGAGAGATGGGATGCAGTCTGCTGAAAACGTGGCTTATGTTGACTCAAAGACTGCAGACAGAAAGGTGTCGTGTTGGAGTTGGAAAACAAGAACAAACAGGTACCCAACAGTTTTATTAAACATGTTTTACAAGGAGTTTTGGGGGAAAGCTTGGAGCATTTCTAACATAATTCAAACATTTCTAACCATTTAGAGTTGGGGATGATCTGCAATGAGGAAGTAAATACTTGGAAATTTGGCTTAGGAAGGCCTCTAAACTGCAAGGCATTGTGGAAGCCAAGTGCTCAGCTGAGGAATCTGGTCAGATAGAAAGATGGGAGAGAGAGAGTATATCCCATCTGAGAAAATTCAATATCCCATTGCTCCCCAGAGAGGCTGGGTAGGAGAAATCATGCCACCCTCATTCAAGTAGTAAATATAAAACATGTTAAACATTTATGCAGAAAGTCCTGGAGGATTTGTTCACAGTTACAGTAAGGCAGAGAGATGTTTGGGTAGATGAGGAGGAGTGTTTCTAGCACTAATTTGAGTACTTGGGACGAGGTGTTTCCATCACAGCTTCCACCCACAGCCTGTGCCACAGGAGCCCCGTAGAAGGTCAGAGCTCAGTGCTCAGTCCTGCCTGGAGCAGAGGCTGGATGTACCTGTGCCCAGGTGTGCCCTGTCACACAGAAATACCCATGGCCATGCAAAGAACCTTTGTAACCAGAATTACTGTGCTCAGACCATGGATATTCTAACTCTGAACAAATCAGTGCAGTAAAAGTTATACATATAACAGTCAAATGGAGGTAAGTTTATAGAAATACTGTTAAAATTGGTTACAAAAGCAAAAAAATGTCATGATTGGTAATGAGGAAAAAAATCAGGAAGTTGGTAAATACAATGCTGACACAATGTGGAAAAACCCCAACATTTTGGGAGTGGCTAACAGTTTCTTAAATTTCATCACCCTTTTTGGAACAGGGTTTGATATTAAATTTAAGAGGTGGAGCTACAGACTCTCAGTTTTGCTCTCTTCTGTTTCGTGTGCATTTTAAAGATTCGGTAGATTTATTAATATGAACAGATCCAGTGACTGTTTAACGGGGATGGTGTATGCCAGAGTAGTAGACTGGTTTATGTCTGGTAGTTTTTAGACATGCTGAAGAATAAAGTGCTGGCTGATTCAAATGAGCAAGCTGTGGAGTGGGGGTTTTGTCCCCGCTTTACCTGGTGTGTTTCTGTAAACAAGCAGCTCATTAGGTTCCCCAGGTCCCACTTCCTGCAGTCGTGCTGCTGGTCCCTCTGTCTGCAGGTGGCCCCGTGGCTGGTGGCGATTGTGTGGCAGTGACAGGGCTGTGGGACCAGCACAGCCCCCGACGACAGGGGAGGTTGGGCAGGGCCAGCAGAGCCCCCGAGGACAGCGCAGGTTGGGCAGGGCCAGCACAGCCCCCGAGGACAGCGCAGGTTCCAGCAGTGCCCGCCGGCCCGGCCTGAGCTGGAGGGCCTTAGAATAGATGAGCTGATTAACTGGGAATCACCCTCCCAGAAGAGATGGAGCATTAATAGCGAACAAAAGGGAAGCAGAAGGGAAACTTCAGGCAGGAGAAAATAATCCAGGAATTAAAAGCTTGGTGAAAGCCTTAGGATGCTTCCAGATTGACCCGACAGACTTAGTTCAATGCCATAGAAATGGAGGTCTGTTCCTGTGCACTCTGGGATGGGTGAGGTGAATGGGGCTGAGCCTGGATTTTAATATGTCGGGCACCCACGGCAACAAATGCACATGAGAACACAGTTACTGTTTCCTCTCCTGCCCTGACAAACCTTCTGCAACATCCCATACCCTGAGTGTGCTGGGGAAATTCTCCCTGCTCCAGCTCAGCCAATGGGGATGGCAAGGGAAAAAATGCTGACTTTAGAGATCGATAGCAAAACTCCATCTAAAAGGTTATGCCTTGAAAGAGAATATCCTGCTACCTGACTAATATTGATTGTAATGTTCATGTGTGTTTTTCCTAATTTCTCAGTGGGTGAATATTAGGAAAATCTCAACCAATGTTTATAAACCTATGGAAAGCTTATTAAAGATATTATTTAGATGTGAACAGAAGTTATTTCATCAACCTCAAGTTTGTAACTCTTGCTGTTATCAAACAATAAACCTCATGAGTTATGGATCAGGTCATTGCAAACAGCCTCCAGAAGAGTTCACATATGTTGCTTTAGAAAAAAGCCTGTTCTCAATGCTCCCGAACTGGGATTCATCAGGCATTGTTAGGATAGCTGGTTACCCTCAGAGACTTCTGTTTATGCCCTGAAACAAGATGTTTAAATCAGCCTGTGTACCTACTTGCATGGATAGAAATGGCCTACATCAACTTGTTTCCCATTCCAAGTTCAGAAACACTAATCTGTAGTTGCACAGAGTAAAACTGATCTTTGGAAAATAC
Source organism: Sakesphorus luctuosus (assembly GCA_013396695.1). NCBI lineage: Eukaryota > Metazoa > Chordata > Aves > Passeriformes > Thamnophilidae > Sakesphorus > Sakesphorus luctuosus. The sequence goes on along the minus strand of VWZD01001400.1, from coordinate 89,636 downwards.
AGAAGAAAAACTGACCAAAAAAGATTTTTAAAAAATCAGCTATAAGAACATAATCAAAGAGTTAAATCAAAAGCATTCTGTCTCCGAAGCTGGAGACTGGCAGATGTTGCAGGAGGAGTGTAAGAATGTGTAAGTGCATAGAGTTCTTTCCCAGCCTCCAATAAATTCATGTATTTTCTCAGCCTTGGGTGCTGCTTCTAAGTTGTGGCTTTTGGGGGATCCCGCTCTGGTCTCCACTTGGATATCGAGCTGAGCCTTTGCCCACAGTTCCATGTGGGCTCTCACCAAGCACCTCCCTATTTTCGCTGTGCCTCAGCAGTTTCCAAAGGTCTGTGCTCCATGATCTTGCCCAGCACAGCAGTGAGACTGATCATTCCACCTCCTCATCTGTGGGAGCTTCACTGCATTGCCAGAGCTTCTGAAATGTGATGGGTGGTGGCTTAGCAACATTCTCCACCAGCTCTCCACTCAGGACCTGTGCATGCACCTCCATCAGTTCCCCTGGATTTGTGCACCTTCAGGTCCCTCAGGTGGTCTCAGACCTGATCTTCTCCCACAGCAGGTTGTTCTCCATCCTCCCAGTCCCTTTGCTGCTGCTGGTGAAGACTGAGGCAGAAAAGCCATTGCCCACCTCGGATTTCTCCACATCCTGGATAGCCAGGTCCCCCAGCTCCTTCCTGAGAGGACCCACATTTTCCCAGCTCTTCCTTTTCCTTCTTTACCTATAGAACCTTTTCTTGTTGCCCTTGATGTCTCTCGCCAGGTTTCATCCTATCAGGGCTTCAGCTTTGCTCACCCATCCCTGGCTTTGCAGGCAATTTCTCTGTGTTCCTCTCAGGCTACCTGTCCTTGCTTCCACCTCTGTAGGCTTCTTTAAAAACCTAAGTAAGCAGTAAAATACTTTCTTTTTCAAGTGTTTGAAGTACCATACACTGAATGACCTTTTCGTTTTCCATTCACAAAGAAATAAGAAATAGCTATTCTTATTCCTGATACCTGTGATTATCCCAATAGCTGTAACTCAGGCCCATGAAATCCTTTAATATAATGAGCCATGCTGGAGAGTCATTCCCCTAAAGAAAAGAGCCCAGGATGATTGACCTGAAATGACCTCTTCATTTTTTAGTGAAAGGAGATCTAAATATGGCAAACATTTCCCTGTGCTACTGTCTCTCAACAGATGACATCTTCCCCATCAGAATATCTTATTAACAAGAGCTGGTTATTTAATGTTATGAGGAAACTACCAAAAGGTCCAGGAGAACTATCTGTTCTTTGTCTTTAACTGTGCAGTGATTTTTCTGTCAGAATGTTTTTTCTCTTTACTTATTTCCATTGTTTGCCTAACAGAGAAGTGGCCAATTCAGCATCAAAGAGTCAGTGCTTGAACGAGTATTCTGGTAGAAGAGTTGTCTCCTGTGTTGGTTGTTACACATTTGGGATGTGCAGACACCATTTTTATACTGTCTCCTGCCAGAATCTTCCCCATAATCACTTTTGTTCTCCCCTGCTGTATCTGTTTGCCTGTTTAATGTAATCTTTTCTCATTTCAGAGATTCTTCCTGCTGTAAAGGTGTTAAGCTTTACCTTTCCCTTTTCCTCAGAGCACTCTCCAGCCAAGAACAGCAGTTTTTTTCTTAGAGACCAATATTTCAGTGTTACCTTCAGCATGGCAACTTCACATTTTCTTCATACAGAGATGATTACCTACCAAAGTACAGTTAAATTAGAACTGTTTATGGTAATGCCTTTTGAAAGTGTATTTTTAAATTGCAGATGTTTCCCTTAACTGTACTTTATCTGACGTTTTAAAAATTTACACTCTACTTTTTTTCTATAGTTTGTCAAGTTCTTTTCTTACAGACAATTACCAGAATATATCTGAAAATGTTTCTTACACTCTGTTTTAGCAGAAATGCATCCCTGTTTCTAACATTTATCTTACACAGTTTGCATGTCTCCAAGTATCCATGTCCGTCATATTCGACTAAGATTGCTGGAAAAGAACCCACAAAGGGGTTTGTGAACAAGTGATTATTATCAATATACAAAAACATAAATATGAATATTGGTAACAACTGGTGAGTGCTACTGCATGTCCTTGGAAACAATCCAGGAGTAGCTGTGAAGGAACTCTGCCTTAGTGCATGTTATTTCTGTACCTCATATGTCATATTCAGGTGTCAAAACCTTCCATGCACCAAATTAATTCTCCACAGGTCAGCTCTGATGTGCTGAAGATGACTCAAACCCAAGTTTAAAGTCAGAAGTGCTCTGTGGAGCTTTCTGTATGAACTGCAGAACTGAGGGACTAAAACCCCCAAAGCACATCAGGCTGGGCCATGACCACTGCTGTGTGTGCTACCAAAGGTGCCAGGAGGTGGGCTAGAGGAAAACCACAGAGAATTAGGTGAGGAAAGCTGTAGTGAAACCCTGCAATGCTTCTGTAAGCCACGAACTGCCTGTCTTTCCAAGGGACAGCCAAGGTTCTGCAGCACTGGCCCAACTCCTTTGTAAACACAGTTCTAACTGGATGCAATTGGTTTGCAGTGTTTATCCTCCTCTTCCTGCAGGCTACCAGAGTTAACAGAACTGTATTTTTGCTACCCCATAATGTCTCACACGTATTTCATTCTCCAGATTTTCACCCAAGCAGCTTCCAATTAGCACTAGGTAGGTAAGAACAGTAGGTTACCTGGCAGGGTTTGCTTTACTCTGTGGTTTGCATGTCCCTCCTTGCACAAAGCACAAATCCTGTGGCTGTGGCTTCCCCAAGTGGCACAGCCTTCCAGCACAAACACTGCCTGCCTGGCTCCTGCTCTGAAGCTGGGGAAGACACTATTTCATCTGCCAATAATAAAGCAGCAACTGCCCCGAGATCCCCTTCCCTGCTCACCTTGCTGTGATGGCAGAGCTGACTGCACCGTTCCTGCTCTATAAAGCAAAGCACGTTTGTGAGGCACAATCTGTGATGGTGTGATTCCAGCCAGACAAAAAAAAAGCCCAGTATGAAAATAGTTATTCATATCTTTGCTAGCCTTTGTCACAGAAAAGATAACCCTCCTGAGCTGAAAGGAATGAGATCACTGATGTAAATCAGACTGCCACATTCAAGTCCCTCCAAGTTACTAATGAGCCTGGGAGAACAAGGATACTTGGAGAAATCCAGAACAGCAAGACGTAAGTTGTTGGAGCAGAGGGAAGTCCTTACTTCAGATGATACTAAACTCTTGTGCAGCAGTGCTGGCTTAAGCTGCTGAACTCAGAGAGCATGAAAGAAAGGGAAGGGAAAAGAGAGAGATAACAAAAGAAGTAAGGAAGGAAGGCGTGGACGAAGGAATGAGTGAACAAAAGAACAAGGAATTTATAAAATACAGCATTTCTAGCTTGGTAATGTTTATTATTTGAAACATGATTTTATGTTTTGTTACACTCATTTTAGAAATAAAAACAATAAAATCTCGATATGAAATGTTGGTGTTAAGGTGTGTTATTTTCTTTGGGTTTCCTTCATCTCACAGAATTGATGGGATCCTAATTTCAGGTTTGTCCATCTTGAGTTTTCAGGAGCAATTGCAACAACTCTTTTATATAAAATTAAAGCATGTTTTGAGCCAGGCTTCAAATATAATCACTACAATCACCACAAATCAAAAGACCACTAGCAGTGTCAGCTTCACTGCCCTTCTAAGGGAGAATCTGCTTATCCCTTCTGCCACAGGATGGGGGAACATGATAACTATTGATGGCCCACTACTTATTAAGCTGTCATCAGACAACATGTTGTCATAAGCTATTATTTCTAAATTGTTGTTAAGAAAACATCAAACAGCACTTCTGGGATGTGAGCTGGTTGTTTTAACAATGGGTAAGTACGTGTTGGTATCAAAATGGAGCTACATAATGTTACCATCAAGATTTAATTCATATTGCTATGTGGAAAACTGATCAAATATGCAAATTACTACAATCTTGAGCAGTGTAACAGTGATTAAAATAGTAGGAACCTGAGTCTTGTGTAATTTATGCTCCTTTTATATGAGTGTAATTCCATGTGGTTGCTGAAGCAGGACATTCCAACTTACCTTTCTGGCCAGAGCAGAGCTGGGCAGCCCCTCCCTGTTCTGAACTTACCTATGGAAAATGGAGCTGATGGGCACAAATCTCTGCCACCCATTTTCCTGCACTGATGTCCAGGAGACATCAGCAATGTTGCCCTGACTGGCACAAGGGTAAGTGAGTTCCAGATCTGCCCTTTCTTGTTTGTGCTTCCCTTTTGTCTGAGAAGCTCCACCAGGCTGTACCTCCTGCCCAGTGGTGGGGGCAGGACCCTGCTGGTTTTACTGGGAGTTCAGGGCTTCCTGCCTACCCTGGGCACTGTCTGCTTATTGGCATTGATTGGGGTCTCTTGGTCACTGCATTTTTGAAAACAAGTAGCAATATTCTCACCAGACTGCAGGTTCACAGTACAGGAGAGCTTTCTTCTGGAACCTGAGGTATTGTTCAAGAAAAACAGAACTGCTACTTTATTTTTAGAAGTTACTTTAATTAGTTCTTTGGTGCTAATAATTCTGTTTCATATTGGGGCATAAAATAACCCTCGAACACAAAGCAAAGTGCATTTCTTTAAACACTGTCACTCATTTTAGACTCCACAAAAAGCCAATTTTATTTATGTAATTACTGCAGCTCTACAAGATCAAGATGTAATGAGGTGATACCATGAACTAGGAAATGCCAACCTCTCCCTCAGTGGAGAAACTTTTAACAGCAAACTGGAGCAGGCAGTGTTGTGAGCCAGCAAATACCTTTCCTTGCTCTAAACCAGAGGGAACATCCTGCTGGAAGTGCTCTTTGGAATCTGGTTCTGACACTTTTGTGGTATAATTTAAAATTATAAGGTGGGGATACCAGAAAGCTCCTGTCCTGCTGCCTCCCAATGGAGCCGTCATTAAACAGTTTGATTTGTTCTAGTCCTACCGTTAACGAAGACTGGGTGGCATTTCACTGGGGTTAATGCTCTTGGTCCTTGTTATTAATTCCCCTGTAAGTACTTGCCTTTTTCTAGACCTTCCAGTCAGTTCTGCTAGGATGTTAAAAAATATTTTGATACATATGTTAGTTGTTTTAATCGTAGAGCTATAAAGAACTAAGTCAAGAAAAGCCTCTCAAGTAACACACAGGGGTTAGTTTATAAAGTAAGTAAAGTTGAACCACTAAGTAATAGTGACCACAATATAATTAACTTCAACATCCTCAGGGGAGAGATTGTACAAAAAATGAGGAAGCTAGTTAAAAAGACCCTAAAGTCAGAAGTGAGGAAATTAAAATCCTTCGACTCAGCATGGAGGCTACTTGAGCAACCAGAACAGTGTAACAGAAGGCAGCATAATCCCAAACAAAAAAGGAAGCTGACAGCAAAAATGAGCTATGGGGCTAGGGGAAGGTTCAGGAAGTTTGTATAGTCAAAAATGTATTTTTCTGAAGGTAGAATTTTAACTTGGGAAGTCAGTGGGGATAAAATGCAGTGGCTAAGACACACAGTGGAGATTAGAAGGATGACAGAGGATTTAGGGAGCAGATAGCCTGACATGAAAACAAGATTTTCTCAAGTATTAAGATGCAGCAAGCCTGCAAGAGATTTTATAAGTCCAGTGGGCTATTTGGTAGGAGAGTAAGAAAGCTAATGAGAATACAGAGGCACTGAAATGGAGGTAAATGACTTGTTTGCATTAGAATTTCCACATAGAATTTAGGGAAAATAGATACACCAAATTTCCTCCTGTTATGTAACATAGAGGAGGTTTTGTCAAACACAGGAATTAAAAGATGTGCTGGAACAAATTCATAAATTAAATAAAAATATGCTCCTAGGACTGGAAAGTAAATAAATAAATTCTAAGGGGATTTCAGAAGAAATTTCTGAACTACCAACAAGAATAGACAATCTGATTAAAATTAGTTCCTATTCTAAAGTAGAGAGCATTTATCATCTGAAAGGTGTGAAGGGTTGTTCTGGAAATGTCAGCACAGAGATCCATAGACACGATGAATAAAAACCATTTAAAACACAATTGCCCATCACTCAGATTAGGACGATGTGATCAGAATTGAGACCCATCCTGACAGAACTGCTCTCCAGCCCCCGGTGTAATGACTTCCCATGGATCTACAAAGCCATTGGAATGTTCCAAAATGTGCTTGTTTCCAACTGCAGTCGGCCTCAGAGCAGCAGGAGGAGAAACACTGAATTTCAGGTTCCTCAGCAGAGTAAGTGGCGAAGTGCTGTGGTTTGTAAAGTGAACCCTTAGGAAACTGATGTTTTTGCATGAACATGGTGGTGGTCTACAAGATAAATAAAAACTTGGAAAAGGATGGTATAAGGTGACAAGCAAAGACATGAATTTCCCCACCTTTGTGTTCCCCATTGCACACTTCATGATAGGCCACAAAGCTCCTAAAGAATTGTAGGATCTTTGGATTTCGTCCGATGGCAGGACTCGCTGATTTGCAGTGTTGAAACTTCACATTTCTAGCTTAAATTTTAATTCTTTGTGCAAAGTGAAATCAGATTGGACATTTACCTCTGCTAAAGGAAATTTTAGTAACTTATGAATCATGTTAGAAAGTGGAAAAGGAAAAAAAGTCGTAAATCCAGTAGTTTATTGAAATAAAGCATAGAAAATTCTGAAAAACATTTGGGGAAAGGGAACATGCAGTATTTCTTAGGAAAGCACATGTTGCTCAAGTTTGCACAATGAATTTTCCGTAAGTGAGAGGTCCTGGCATTCAGATGAATTCTAGTGCTTTGTCAGGACTGGAATCTGTTGCACTGTTGCACTCAGAATTACGTTCTGATACAGCTGAATGTTTCTGTTCCTAAGAATGTCCCCTGTTTCACTTCCCGTGCTCCCTTGTATGGGGTTGGTGCAGCTGTGCTGCTCCCTGGAGTCCCTGAGGCCACGGGCTGTGCTGCACAGGCACATGGACCCAGGCAGTGCAGCCCTCTGTGGGAGGGGTTATACATCTAGACCTGAGTCACAGACCTGCACCCAAACCATCCCTCTGACAGGTGAGCACCTCAGTCAGTCTGATCTCTGCACAGCACAGGCTGCTCTGTTAGAGCTGAATGGAACTACCATTCCCATTTCATCTGCCTTTGCCCTTCATCCTTCAGAATTGTTGACTGAATCCTAGATTTTGACATCTTGTCCTTCTTGGTTTCCCTGACCCTGTCTTTTCATGGTTCTTCAGTTGCTCTAATAATTTCTTCATTTATCCTCCATCCTGACATCACATCTCCGACTCTCTGAAGGTATTTAGCAGAGTTATATTTTTGCTGCCTTCTTCCCCTTCCAATCCAATCTTATTTTGGTGTAATCTCATAGTCAAACACAGATTCACATCATCCCTGTGTTGCCAACCGTCAGATCCGTTTATTTGCTCCAAACCTCTCTCCTCCTATTTGAACTGAAACTTCACGTTGTCTTCATACAGACCTCACCATCATCGCTGCTCAGAATGGGACTAAAGAGAGTTCCTTCCACCTCTCCTCCTCTGCAGGCTTTCCCTGCCCATTCCTTAATCACTGTGAACATCCTGCATGTCGTGTGTCATTCAGGTTCCTCACCATGTGTGGTCAGTGCTTCTGGTTTGAAAATATATTTTACTTGAAGAACGTCCAAAACACTTTATCTCAAAACATGAACCAAACCAAACCAGACAACAACAAAGGAGAGTTTAAATCCCGAGCAGGCAGAGGGTAATACATGGAGGAGCCTGAGTGGTGCAGCACTCTGGCCACAGCAGAGGGACAGCACGGGGAGCAATCAGTGCCCTGCTGGTGCGCTGCCCCCCAGGGCTGTGCCCAGCCAGGAGAGGAGTTCCCCCCAGGGCCCTTCCAGCCTGAGCTCCTCCCGGAGCCTCCCGGCGTGGGACCCAATTAGTGCCACCTGTGCCGGGGAAGGTTTTAGAGACCTGCTGAAAGCAGCTCCGATAGGATTCCCAGACTGACTTTGCACAGGCCACTGTACAGATCCAGAGCCCTCCATCGCTTTCATTCAAGGCAGATTTTCACTGCAGGCAGGAGGAGGTTCTGACTAATGAAGGATCAGGCCCGTCCCTTTGGTAATTTTTTATCGTTACCTCGTTCCTGTTGTGCCGGCCACTTTTCAGTCTGTGTTTTTATTGTCTTTTGTAGAAATCAGTAATAGGAATATTTACTGCTTCTGTTAAGTGCTTATGGTTATATCAGTCAAAACAGGTACTATTTAATTTCTAGAATTACCCACCTAGTACTGAACTAACAAAGCCCATATAAATCATTCCAAATGAGCGCCTTGAGAGATGTCAAGCCCCAAGTTAAGCATTATAAATGCTGGAAAGATGCAGAACAGAAACTAAATATAAGGTCCACCAGATAGAATTCTTATTAAAAAAAAAAGGGTTAATTATTCCCAGATACCAAATCTCACCAGAATGAAAGAAACAGAGGGGAAAAGACTTGCTTAGCAGTCATCCAACCCTGAATTTGGGCTGTGAAACCTTGTTGTCCCATGATCATTTTCTTTTGCTATGACCCAAATATGAACTGTACACAAAGAAAGAGAAAGAAAAAAGCAAAGCGAGCTGAAATTAGCCTCCTGCTCAGAGGGCACTGGGTTATCTTGTCTGTTTCTTATCCAAAGATAATAAAAAATAAACTTGAGAATATGTGTAATTCCCTGATGTACTCGAGCTAGAGCATATTAACTGTTAGACTATCACTGTATCATTTGTAGTGACCACTGTTTAAAATGCAGTGGGAAGCATTAGCATTGTGAAATGTTAATTGGTTATGTTGTGATTCCAGGAGCCAGGCAGACATCCTTTGTGCTGATCAACACTTTAAGCTGAATTGTAATGCTTAAGTAAACGACAAAAGACAGAAACATTTGTAAATAAGCTAAATGATTGATAAAATACAGCGAGGGAAAACATAAAAATACAAACCAATATCTTCTGTTTAGGAACTGATAACTGTTCAGGAAAATAAGGACTTGTTCAGAGGGACTGAGCCCGAGGGCCACAGCCCGTGTGTCCAGCCTGCACTTGGTGCTGGCTCAGGTCAGACTGAAGTGTATCACTCAAAACTATTTTAAGAGAAATTGCTCCTTGCCATGTAAATTCCTGCTCACCAGTGATTGCTCACAAATATTCCACTGGGGAAACTGAAAGCATTCAGTAAACAATTTAAAGCTGAGGTGGAACGTGCTGATCTCTCTAGCTCGGCTCACCAGTGCGCTCAGACCCAGGACTCTGTACCAGCCTAACAACACATTTGGAAATAGCTGGAGTGCCCATTTTGGCCCTTGTAATGAGGCAGCGAGGCCGGAAGTGGTAACTGGTGGACAGACAATGAGTACATGAACGGCTTCTGCTGCTAATCCAGGCATTGTCCCTACCCCGGGATAGCACAGGACTACAATCAGTACCTTGTACTACTGCAAAACATATTATTTAACGTATTTTATTTAACACAGTGCCAACTTCATGGATCTGCTGTGAAACTAATACTTCTAATAAGTTGCAAACCCAAGTGCTTCCAATCCCTGATTTCTGGGTTTCCTTTCCCTCTCCCCTGTTCCCCTGCCTGCCCTGCTGGTGGCTCAGCACAGCAGCCTTTCGGTGGCCCCGGCGGTGCCTCCCGAGCTCCTGCGTACCTGTGGCTGTGCTTCCTGCCCTCCCCTGGCGGCAGCGTGTGCCACCCCGAGCCCCGAGCCGTGTCCCAGGTGCCCCGGTGTCCCTGCTGTCCCCCGTGTCCCTGCTGTCCCCCGGGAGCCGGGGCCGGGGGTGCAGGCTGGGTTTAATGAGCGCGTCTTCACTGACAGATTCATTATTTGTGTTCGGTCGCTTCAAGTCAAAACTGATTAGTTACACTTACTGCAGCAAAGATTTAATGATTTTATTGTTTATCTTCAATTTATTTTGATTAACATCTCCGTTCTTTTCATTGCAAGTGCAATTAGGTGTAATATAACAGAGACTACTTTAATTTTGCTGAAATTAAGATGAATAAGTGACGGATTATGGCACTTTGTTTAACAAATAAATCATAGTTAAGAGGACTGTATTAGTAATAAATGAAAAAACAGACAATCTAATTAAAATGCATGGAGCTGATTGTTCAAGTTTCCTGAAATGTAATGAATTTTCATTTTAGAAATCAACTAGATTTAGGTGCAGTACTTATTTATTGACAGTAAGATGACAGAAAGGCACGGTATTTTGTAAATCATCTTAATTTCTTTTATTGTGTTGTTAGAAGGAAGTACAAGCTACAAAATGAAGATGTACATTTAAAATTTTAGAACCTAAGATTAGTTTGTCAGGGAACACTGCAATTAAGGTATGGCTGAAAAAGAGACTGAGGTACTGGAATGGAGGGAAAACTCATTAGTTCAACTCTCACATGTTCAGACTTCAGCATTTTCAGCAACAGATGAATATTCTCCAGGTCCCAGCCACAATTTTCTTTTAAGTTCATAAGATTCAATTCACTGCAAAAGCCTCAAGACACGTAAGATGGAAGAAAGAACTAACATGAAGAAAACTGAACTCAACAAACAGTGAGCAAATCAGGGTTGCTCCACACAAGCATCCCAAATCACGGGGCAGGGAGCAGGGCAGCAGTCCCACAGCCACTCACTGGGGGGGTCGGATGGGCTTAACTTCTGATTGAGCAAAACCAGGGGGAAAACGAACCCTTCAGAATCAGAAACTTTATCCCTCTGATGTTTAAAAGACCTTGTATTTGACAGGACAGCTTTGAAGATAAAGCCCGAGCACTCTCAGCCACGGCTGCTGAGCACCCCCAGTCTGTGTGAATGCACTGCACTCCGGTTTGCTCAGCTCACTCGTGGCAGCAGGAGCCAGGCAGGCATTTCTGAGCACACTGGGCTGCATTTCTGGTGCTGCTGTGCCTTGCCCAGGCCCTCCTCACAGAGCCTGCCAGGGCCGGGCCCTGCTCTGCACGTGTCCCTCACCCTTCCTTCCACCCCCTGCCACGCTGGCCAGTGGCTCTGGGATGGCCACCATGCCAATTAGCCAGTACCACTGAGCAGTGCCACCCCTGGCTGCAGGCACAGCAGAGCTCTGAGCCAAGGCCTTGGCACTGCGGATGGCCGAGGATGAGGAGGAGGGACTGACTGCTCCCTTTTCCTTAACGTGCACTATCCTTTCTCTTTTTGGCTGTAGGAGGATTTTATTCCAGGGGTTAAGGTTAGAGAGGACTAAGACAGAGCAATGTATTCTCTGTTAAGACCTCAGTTTGATTTTTCTCCCCTTTGTATCAGGAATTGGCAGGGCAAGGAGAGAAGAGGAAAGAGAATGCAATTCCTAAGATCACAAAACCTGCAAGAGTACTTTGTTCTTCCTAAACTTTTAAACACTCTTCTTATACTACTGTTTCTCTCTTTAACTGCTTTAAAACATTTTTCAGGTATTTAGAATAAAGCCAGGATTGAAAGAAGTGCTTATTAGGATTCAGTAGCCATTTTTTGTTGAATATACAAGAATTTCAGTAGCAATTTTGTTTCAGCTACGGATCTGCCTCATAGCTCTAAAATGGACCTAAAATTGTATTTTAACCAATGTCTGCAAGAAAAAAAGAAAAAGATAATTGAAAAACAATTCCTGCCTTATGGGTGTAGTGGGAAAAAAATCACTAAAGCCAGTTATTAGTGTAAAATAAAGGGAAGGAGGAGGTGGAGTGAGTGTCTTGTAAGGCCCCCTTTCTTTGTCCCTGATCATATTGATCTGATCGACTCATTACGTTAAACAGGTAGCTCTTCCTAAGTGTATAAAATCAAATTAATAAATACATCCAGGTGCTTTTAACAAGGCAGGATGCCACCTTATTGGCAAGTGTTTTTCTGCATGTCCCAATCCCTCTTCTAGTATTAGTTTTCAGTATTTAATAAATAAATAGACGGTGGGTAGAGACAGAGCAGGAGGGAGATGTAGAAGGAGGGATGCTGATGGCCAATGGACCTGTGCAGAGCAGCCCTGCTCGGAGCAGAGCCCCAGCCCCAGCTGAGTGTCGTGAAGGAGAGGGGAGAGCCGAGTAGGGGGGAGCTGAGCAGGGCTGGGGGCTGCAGCCTGGCAGCACCATTGGTGTGAACGGGCCGTGATTGATCTGTCACCAGAGGTCCATTGGACTGGGCGCAGAGCCCTCCTGATCTCAGTCCCTCCTGCCTNATTGGCCTTCTTGGCCACCTGGGCACACTGTTGGCTCCTGTTGAGTTTCCTGTCAATTGAGCTGCTCCCAGCCATGCAGATGCTGCCTGTCCCTGTCCCTGTCCCTGTCCCTGTCCCTGTCCCTGTCCCTGCCCCTGTCCCTGTCCCTGTCCCTGCCCCTGTCCCTGTCCCTGTCCCTGTGCCTGCCCCGGTGTGGGGCTGGCAGAGCCGCTGGGCAGGGGGCTCAGGGTGGGGCTGACACACAGCACAGGGGTTGAAGGTCACGGCTGCTGGAACTCTGTAAGGACTGACAGGGGAGAGCCAGTTCAGCCTACTGCTCACTGCCTACCTTGCCTTGGGAACTCCAGAGGTTTGCAAAACCCCCAGTGCACAGCCACACCAACCCACCAGCACACCATTCCCCGAGCAGAGACACCAGCAAAGCCTCGCTCTGCTCTCTCCTTCCCTCTCGCTGTCTCTCTCGCACACACTCACGCACACACTCACGCACACACACACGCGCGCTCTCTCCCCACCCCTTCCACCTTCCTGTGCTCTGTGGCTGGCAGAAACCTCTAGATCTACAAATATTAATTACAAGGGACAACGAAAGGTAAGAAGGCGTCAATTATCCAAAGGTGTCGTGATGATATTTCAAGGCAATTGCCAATGTGTGCGGGGAGGATTTCGCCCCAGTGATTCCTGGCTGCTGGGCTGCTGGGCACCGGAGCCGGATCCCTCCCAGAACTGCTGCAGCTTTGCCTTAAACCACACACTCTCCAGCAGGAGCCAGCAGCATGGGCCTTTCTGAATCCTCCTTTTATTTCATTCATTAAGGGCATTAGGCAAGTTGGAATTTGTATGGAAAGGATCCTATGGGAATACTGTCTCCAGGGTAGGTATTTTCATGACTTTCCACATCCTGGGGCTCTCTCTGTATCTCTTCTCTTTCTCTCTCTCTACTGTTAGATGGAGCTTTAAAGGAGGCTGCCCTCATCTTCCACCTAATCTGGGGAAAGGAAATATTCTGAGCTGCATATATTGAGTGACAAAATATTTTATTTATTTTATAAAGTGGCAGTTACCAAGAAATTGTGCAACCTTTCCTGATTAATTTTGTCAATGGGCTTTGTTATTATCATTATTATTCCTATTCCTGTTTTCAGGTTTTTCTCACACGGGAGTTTTTAATGGCAATTGCCTTCATTATCCAAAAAGAAAGAGATAGCAGACTGGACAACAGCAAAATAATATTAATCAAACAAAGGCAGAGTTTAAATTAAAAGGGCTGTTGTGCTCTCATAAAAGCAGGACAATCTCAATACTCCAGCTCATTTCACTTGGCAAAAGAACGTGGCATCAGTTTTTTAACTTTAAAATAGTTTAATGAACACGAATGGAGAAATAATTTTTCTGTGTACTTAGCAGTCTATAAAGAAGAGAGAATGCTTTAACTTTGATCGCCACAATTAGTTCCCTGGGTATCTGGAGGGGACCAGGGCAGCCCTGGGAGCCTCAGTTCTTTGGATACAAAAGCATTTAGATCGCTTTAGAGCAGTTAATCCTGAGACTGGCTAGGGTCCCTTTTGTTTTCTAACTCCATTGTGGGTTTTGTTCAGTTTTTTCTATTCGCATGATTGACTGCCCAATGGATGCTAATTATCCAAATGTCGCTTCTGTCCTTTGAGTGACTTTCTATGTATTATGGGCAACTGTCATGCATTCTGTCATTCTATATCATATTACATGTATTATCATATGAAAATGGTACTCTGCATAAAGGAAGGTGTCTGAACCAGCAGATGCTGCAGACATTTAGAGGACTTGCCTAATTTGAATGGATTTTCTATAGAAAAATTGGTCAGAAAGCATATAGGGGAGAGTCAGAAATTGAAAGTTTATCAGGTAATTATTTTTGTCCTTTTGCTGTTTACATGATAATGTACAAAGCATTGACTGTCTGTGCTCCTGAAATCTGCAGCCACCTTCCTCCTCCCGAACCAGGCAACCCGTCTGTATTTATTAGAGTATGACAGCTTAAGCTAATTAAACTGATATCTGTCTAAAATAATAAGCCCAGAAAGTTAGAATAAACATTATGATTATAAGCAGAAAAGGCAGCTATACAAATGCAGCATCAGTGTTATATTTTAATGATAAACCAAAATTCCTGTAGGAAGAACACTGGATGTGGAATTATGAATGATAATAAAGTTCTGCAAAGATATTTTTCACCGTAAATATTTTTGCCCAGATCTTTATCTCTTTCCATGATTTTAACAAGGCTGAGGACTGACACAGCTGTGAACGTGAATATTTTTTTATACATATATGAACATATATTTAAAAGGATACAAAGGCAAAGGTTTTTACTGCAATTTTTCCACTAAGAAAAACTTACCACACCTCAGTGTAATGTGCATGCCAACACTTACCAGGAATGCAAGATTTATAACCATAGGGCTCTCTAGATTTGCACTCTGAGGTCCATTGAATCCAGAGGCACATCCAGAGTTTCCTATCCTAAAATGTTAGGGCAGTGTTTTACATCTGCCATTGATATGAGAAACTGTGGATATGTAAGCCTGAAATTCATGATCTGGAGCTTCATCGAATGTGTGTGCAGCGTTTCCACTGGTGGGAAGGCTAAAATGGGAACTATGAGCTTTAGGAACCAGCACAAAGGTGCCATGGCAAGACTTGCTCTGCTGTATGAAGGTGTTTGAAATTGGCCATGATCAAATATAGATGATCAAGCTGTGCTTGTCAGGGTCCGAGGGGCTCCGAACGGTCAATGGCTATTGATCAGGCTGTTAAGGATTTGTTCACCGTTCTTTATATCCCAAAAGGTTCAGGGAAATGAACAGTGAAAAATCGCATCAGAGTCCACCTTTGTTTGAGATTGATGTCTCAAAACAGAGGATTCATTTGCCAAATCTATTGGAAAAAATGTGTGGTGAATTATGACATAGAGACTCCAAGTACAGAGATTAATATCTCTTTTTTTAATTATCTTTGTAAAATTGTAAATGCTAATTAAAAGTGTAAAGATGGAGTCTTTGTAGAACATGAATAGTGAATTATTGATAAGAGCAGATTTACACAGCAAAAACAGAGATACAATCAGAGCTTGTCAGTTGACCTTTACATTTTTCCTTACGTTTTGCTCATGCCAAAAATTTTTTAACTGAAGTTGCAATATCAGTGACACAGGAGAGTCCATGGGGTGGAAATGGAAATTTCTGTCACTGTTACAAAATATCAAATCTTACTGAAATCAGTTAGTATCTTTCAGTAATTGAATATATGTAACTCCTCATGAAGAGTTCAAATTAAATGTGGTGAGTTTTAAATTAGAATATCATTTGGCAAACAAATTATTTGAATAATAATTTTTCTCCTTTCTTAAGATTTCTAGAGTGTCTATTTCTACAAGTCCATAATACATATTATTTATTATTTTAAATTCTTGTGTAAAGTTGGTATCATAATTCAAAATATTACACATGTTGAAAGGGAGTGCTAATGTATAATTCTTGCAAAATCATCCAAGGCATACTTTATTTGATTTCATTATGCTGTACATTACATAAATTCACAAGATCTTTCCTGAACACAGAAATCTCTGAAGAGAAACTTACTACAGGCTAAAGAAAACTACAGAACACAAAGAATTATTTCTGCAGATATTTGCCTCTAAGAAATGATAACATATGTCTGTGTCTGAATCTGCAAATAGAGAGATGGATACACACACATATGTTCATCCACACACACCACAGCCTCATACTGTGATATATCTTATACATATTTATACAAACAAATTTACATACTGCATCTTTTGTAAATCTTCAAACCAGCACTACGTATCTCGTGGCTCATCTTCACATGGTAATTCCCTTAAAATGACTTAATATTTTTCCAAATGAGAACTACACCGAAAATAATCGGCCATGATTATACACAAAAAGTTTGCAAAGTATAAAAGGGGCAGAGTGTCCCGGATTGGTGGGAAATGCCCTCTCACCTCGCCGTGTCTGACCTGCCACTTAGTTAATCAGCTCCCGCGCGAGCGGGCAGTGCTGGCGAGGGCAGAGGCAGCGGCGCTCCCGCCCTGGGAACTGCGCAGCACACGCAGCTCCGCTCTGCGATAAACCCTGGGCTTACTGCGGGGCTGGGAGGTTTGCTCCGTGTGCTGCACTTTGCAGCTCAGCTGATGGCTCCTGGTGCCAACAGGCAGCCCCGAGGTGCCCTGCCCTGCCCCTAACCCTAACCCTGCCCCTGCTCTGCCCCTGTTCCTGTCCCTGTTCCTGCCCCTGCTCTGCCCCTGCCCTGCCCTGCCCGTCCCAGCTCCCCGCACTGCCCCTGTCCCTGTCGCTGCCCCCTGCACTGCCCCGCACGTTCGCGGCTCTCCCCGTACCTGCTCCCCGGGCAGCGGTTCTGCAGAGCAGGCGGTGGGCATTCAGGTAGTCCAGAGAAGGGCTCGGAGTGACAAAATATTGACTGCATTTGGTATTCACTTATGGAGGATGACGTTAGTGCCACAAAAATCCCTGTGATGTACAGGGAATAGTTAATTAATTAAAGGACCTGCTAATTGCTACTTGAGGTACTGTGCAGAGCTGATGAAGAGTGCTTGGTACAAGGTTAGGTTCTCAGTTTGGAGTGAACATTTTCATTTAAAAGATTTCTTTAAAGTACATCCTAATTTTTTTAATGTTTTTTCAGGTTACTGTATCTAGTTCAGACTCAAGTGTTCAATTGAGCTTCAATTAATTATAATATATAGTCGGGGTTCTTTAGCTGGGATAGATTGATGGAGAAGCTTTGTTTCATTTGGTGCAGGTGGCACTGTTTAATAAGCACAGGAGAGAGTGAATAATGTAGTGTTTGCAAAGAGAAATAAATGCAAAATAGAGAGGTGCAATTAGATCGGCTCAGAGAAATAAAGGATAAATATTAAACGGTCTGGTATCTTGCAAATATCAAATAAAATAGTAGTAAGTATCTCATTGAAAACTGCTGTTTTAATTTATGAATATCTAAAAGCACTGCTTTAACATAAATCTAGTGAGCAAGTCTTCTGCCTTCGTTAGGCGCGTTTCAATATCTGGGAAATACCACACTGCTAATTTTCCAACTCACCAGATTTTTTTCTGATACTGAAGTGTAAATAGGATTCTAAATCTAAAATATTAACACAAGGACTTCAAAAATTAATTTCTAGATTGTATTAACCTTTGGCATTCTTTTCTGTAATTGGACCTATGTTATGTTGTAGAAAAATTACCCCATGGAAAATGAATCTGAGAAAACTTGTAAATCATTATCAATAAGGTACCAGCCAATGAGGGGCTTCTCTGCATGCACTGAAGATAAAATGAAGTTGCAAAAGATTACTGAGAAGACCAACAAAATTGTAGATAAAAAAGTAAAAAAGCCCATGAAAATGAGAAGCTTCTAATTGCACACACAAAAACCAAAGAAGTATAAACTCCTGAAAATAACAAATAAGGGGTGAGGGGGGGAGGAGGAATGTTATTTGACTTGGAAAAAAAAAAGGGGTCTGGGTATCTGGTAGCTAAGAGGATAGTCCTGTAAGCTACTTAACAAAAGAATGTGAATGTATTAGACATTTCAGCAACACTTCTGCACCTAAAAATTTCAGCTGTAGACAGATTTTCCACAGACGATTCCCCCCTGCTGCTACCCTCTTAAATATACCTATAAAATACAAAATGTTCCCAATCACCTCCAATAAAGGAAGCTTCCTTACATTAAATGCATCGAATATTTGTGTTAGAAATCTGAAGTGCTTTCTGATGTGGTTAAATTCACAAAGAACTGTGGTTGTAGAACAGAAAAGGAATGTATTGAGCACATCACTCTGAACATTTGCAGATGGATCCAGAGCCGAACAAGTTTACTTATAAAATATGGAATGACTCATATTCTTGGGCTCTGAATATTTAAAGGCGGCGATGCCATTGGAGTCTTTTCTGCCCAAACCTTGTTTTTGTTCTGCTGCCTGTTTACCCAATCCCTGGGACACCCAATCAGGGCAGGCTCCGGACGCCCCGGATTGGTGGAGGTGGAACTTGGACAACGTTTCTGGGGAGTGTTTGCCGGGGCTGCCGCGCGGGGAGCGCCGCTGTGCGCGGGGCTGCGGGACGGAGGGACAGAGGGAGAGACAGAGGGGCAGACAGAGGGACCGAGGGACGGAGGGAGGGGCAGCGGCCCCGCGGGCGGCTCCGCAGCCAACCCCTCAGTGCCCACCGCGGCCAAAGCGCGTTCCCCGCAGAGAATATCCTCCCCGGTGTGTTTTAAAAAATTTTAACAAATCTGCACCTCCTCATGAAAAACGTGTTCCTACAAAGGACCTTATTACACTTACTTGAGCTCTAACTATAGAACTGAAAGATGAGCCTGTAGTAAATAGATTGAAAAAAATTACTAAGAAGCAGCGACACGACTAGGTGTGAAAAGAGAGGGGTTTGCAATCTTTGCCATATTCTGTGCTTGAAATTTGCCGAATTTCTAGTAATTACCACTTTGCATTTTGTAAACATTATTCTGTTTGCATTATTTACTATGGTGGGTGTGTGTCAGGCAACCAGCTCTGAGCACATCACCAAAAATGTGTATTCCGCAAAATAACCCCCAAAGTTCTCGGAAATGCACAGCTACTGACCTGCAGAATCGTATTTTCTTTACCAATTCACTGTAATAAAAATGAACATTTTGTCATCACTTTGGGAAACTGTGCCAAACACCTTAAAACACATGTCACATGCCAACTTTACTTCATTTTTCTCCTCAGGGAATAGATACATCTGGAATCATAATCACAGATAAAAACCTTGACAAAATTGCACATGAGCCCAGCCCTTCTCCCCAACACCTACCTTTTCATAACATTTAATACAATATTAATATCGGTTACTAAAAAGGCTTCCAACCTTTACATTTCTGACATAACATGTTCAAACCCATATTTCACACTTCTTGTTCTGTTTTAAGTTCAGTGGATTTAACAGGACTCTGGAGAGAAGATCATGTGGTTGAAGATTTCCCTCCCTCTCTGACACCCGTAGAGGCAGTTTTGGAATTGTTTAAATAGCTGTGGCTGTATAAACTGGAATATGTGAGACATTGGACATCTGATTTTCTCTCACATCTACACATACATGCTTGTATTTTCCTCTGAAATCCATCGCTTGTACCGGTGACAAACAATCTCAGCACAACATCTGGGCAAACCCTTCGGAATATTTTCCTTTTAAACCGTATTATTCCTCCTCCCTGTGCATTCCTGCTTTACCAGACATATACAATTAGCTAGTATTATATAATAATATTATTTGGTCTTTTCTACCTGTGATTGACAGTTTTTCAAATCAAAATAAAACACATTCTTAGTCGATCATCTTCCTGAGGGTGCGCTCCTGTTTTAAGCTCGGTTTGCTTCTGAGACAGCCAGAGATCTTCTCCCACCAGGGAGAGATGGTGGAACTGTAGATCCAACAGATCCCACACTCTCTGAAAAACGTTTGGCTTAATATTTAGTAGCTAATTCCTGGACTGACATTTTCACTGCATGCTTTTAGCAAACACTCATCAGCTGGTATTGCAAAGAAATGGAATTGGAGAACTTTGCAGATTTCCATTTCTGACTGTGTTTGTAATTAATGCCATGCTGGAAGTACCTCGGGCACCTCACTGTATGGCTTTGTTCGTGTCAGAATGGGGAGAGCAACCTCTTTTTGTTACATATTTAACAGCTTTGAAAGACATTTTTTAAACAGCAAATGTACTGGACAGCTTTAAGGCAGAGGACATTAAATAGGGGCCAATTATTCATTCAGCAGCTCTATGTGCATCGAAAACATGCAGACCACCAAATTTTCCTGTGACAAACCAATTTCCCATGACTTGGACACCATTTCTGCACTGACTAGATAAGGATAGAGATCATTTAGAAGAAGAAACAGATTTAAAATATTTCTAGACCTGGAATACTGAAAAAAGTCCTTAAAAAGATGTTAATATTCGGTTAAGGGACAGCAGTGGTGACAAGAACTGTCCTATTTTTAGATGGAACAGTGTTTCTTATTAAGATAATTTCATTATTCTCTTTCACTTTGAAATGCCCCAAAGTGCCTAACTCAGTACACAGAAGTGCAAAAAGTGTTCCAGGACTGGAGCAATAATTGCCCTGCACCGTTTCAGAGCAGCCCATGGAGCAGCTGGGCTGTGCAGCCACTCGGGCTCAGGGAGCTCCACCGGCTGACACCAAGCAAACTGGCTCACATTTTAGGAGAACAACATCATTGCCTATAAAAATGAAGAAGAGACAAAATAAATAAAACCAGTTAATGTTGTAGTTAACTTGCAAATCAAGTAAATCTGTTGGTACAGCATTTTAGAAATAAACGCTAACAGCATCACACCAAACACACATTTCCCAACATACACGCTCTGAGTTTGATTTAATGGTGTCTCAGCGTCAACTCTTGCTTCCTTTGCTGGTACACACTTCCTGATGCCTACTGTGAAGGGTGCCCATATTTACAACTGAGTAAGATGATTAATTACACCTTGTCAATCACGGTGCATGAAGACATAACACCACAGCAGACAATGAAGAAGATGCCTGAAGCTACAATTACATTTTAATTCATAGTTTATTGTATGTTCCCATATATTGCAGTCTAATAACCGTAGGGGCATCGAAAACATATGAGATATCAATCACCCTGCCCCCTGGTCTTTCATGTTTATATTATTCCACAGCCTTTAAATTACCATAAGTAGTTACTTATTTTCTAAGCTTTCTTCTCTCTTACCTTTTGCTTCCATTTATCTTTTATTCTCAGTACCTTTATCCAACAGCTATAAGTATTTGATGGAAGTTTGTAGCTCACTTAAAATCTGTAACAGACAACCTGAAACCCAGCAATTAGCAAAGACAGCTTAGACTTGTGTTCCTTTGTTGAAGGAGGCGTTGAATCTTTTGTTCTGATTTAGTCACGGTAGCTGGGTGGAAGCTGGTACCTCATTATGTGGTTGGTCTGTTTGTCTGGTAGGTAGCAGATGGTACTGGAGATGACGTTACCAAGAGAGGCAGGGTAGAGAAACTCAAGACCTGTGATTTGTTCACCTGTCACCTATAACAAAATACAGGTTAAAAGACTTTATTATTAGCTGCACCGTTTTTCTAATGAAAAAACTCTCCTTTCAAACGAGCCCGCGTCTCGTTCTGAAGACGATTTTGCTCCAGCAATTTTTCTGTTGCTCATTATTCAAGAATATCCTGGATTTTATTCTGAACAATGTAAATGTCATTCAAGTGTCAGTGTGTACATTAGCAGCTTTATGTTTACATTCTGTTACTCTCCTTGTGTTTTGGTAGCAAGGGTTGGATGTCTCGGTGTGTTTGTATATCCATTAGGAAGGTAATCAGAGATAGCCTGTGAACCGCAGGTCATGCCGTACTTTTTCAACGTGCTCTTGGTATTACTGGTTCCATCCACTGAGGCAATTCTGTAACATAAAATGCTGTATTTAATGTTGTTAAATATCTAAAATCTTTTTGATAATTAGCCATGTCAGATAGAGTCTACCAATCCATGACCCTTCTTAACGGCAAAAAGTATGTAATCAATTCCATGACAGGGAATTAATCTGGTATTAAAACATCTGAGGATAGTCTAGTGCAGAGCTGTGGGTAAGGGTATTTACAGCAAATTGCGTGAGTAAAGATAACCCAGTGGTGTCCCAGCATGGGGCACGTGGTGCCCAGTGGGCAACAACCCACGGCATTACCACAGACCAATCTCCCATCATGGGCAGTGTTGGGAAACTCCTCGCAACTTCACAGAGCAAGGGAAAGATTATTTTATCAATATAAATACTATACAATGCCACTAATTGTGCTGCAGAATCCTAATCTGAATCCAAACATGAACTTCCATTGTTTCCAAGGTGTGATTTTAGGACAATGTTTGGATAGTTCCCACAGATGCCAAATCAGCTCACATTCTGTATGGTGCTTGAGGGGTCTTGTGGCTATTTCATACGCATTTCTACAAGAGACACTTTGTTCTCCTCTGTGACATGCAAGTGTCTTTAACTACTCAGAGCAATCCCAACAGAAAGATGATAAAAAGCCTTGATTAGTGTAAGAACGGAACACATCAACCCAGCAAAGTTGGACTATAAATGGATTAATTCCAGTTTTCTCAAGGATAATCCCAACCACACTGCACCTGTAAGAGGCAAATGGCTCTGTCAGAACACAACACCTAACGGGAAGGGGACGAGTGATATAACTCACAGGCACAAGGAGTTGCATGATCTCAGATGTGTGTTCAGATTTACCTTCCCATGTGCTACCTTTGTAACATAATTAGAAGTGTGGTATTTGACATCTTCAGTACTAATTAGTCCTTCCTTACCACCCACCTCCTGGATAAATATTTAGACATCATTAAAGTCTCCCCGTGTACTCTTTGTCTTTTCTGGAGACTTCCTGAAGCTTCCTCTGAAGTTCAGAGACCTTCTTGGCCTGGTCTTACAGTCTACTTGGAAACAGGAGACATGAGAAGCCTGGTCTGTGGCAGGCTCCACAAACCGGCATGACTCAAATAATTCTATTCTAACGTTGAGTGTTCTTCGTAAGGAGGTGCATTCAATTGGTCACCAACGCCTGGGGCACCGTGATCTCGGAGTGGGAACAAACTTTCGCCCCCTCCTTCCCCCTTGCCCGAGGCGTGCTGTCCCACACCCTCTTTGTCGAGCCATGGTGCCACGCACCGCCGACGGCCCCGGGCGATAAATGCCAGTCTTCGCGCGGGGCTGGTGCGGCAGCGTTCGGGATGCGCGGACGGCGGGGCCGGGCGGGGCCGGTGCGAGGACGGGCGTGGGGATAGACGCGGGGCCAGGCGAGGAGACAGACGCGAGGCCGGTGCGGAGCCAGAGCCAGGGACAGAGGCGGACACAGCCCCGGGGCCGGTGCGGGGCCAGAGCCAGGGACAGAGGCGGACACAGCCCCGGGGCCGGTGCGGGGCCAGGAGCGGACAGAGGCGCGGGCCGGTGCGGGGCCGGTGCGGGGCCGGTGCGGGGCCAGCCCCGGCCCCGAGCACATGCCGGCGGGCCCGGGCGCGGCGCAGCCAATGGCGGCGGGGCAGGACATGATGTCAGCGGGGCCGTAGAAAAGGCGCGGAGCCCCGCGCGGTGCCCGCGCTGCAGACGCGCCGCTCCGGCTGCGGCTCCGGCTCCGGCTGCGCTCCCGCCCCGGGCCCCGCGGGCCGCGCCGCTTTAAGGGGAGAGAGAGGGGGGCCGCGAGTGCCCGTCCCATCTGGTGCCCGTCCAACTCTCCCTCCTTCCCCTCGGCTTTTTCTTTTCCCAATGAGCTCCACCGGGCTGGGGGAGGAGCGGGGGAAGGAGCAAACTTTGCCCCTGAGCTGCCGCCGCTGCCAGCCCTCTGGACTGTGAGTGCGCACGGTGGGCACCCGCCCCAGCCTCCCGCAGCACCAGCCTGCTCTCCGCCTGCCGCAGCCTCCCGCTCCCTCGCCTTCCTCCTCTAAATTCCGCACAGTACGATGTAGGGGGCTTGTCGTTATTTTTTTCCCCAATTATTATTTATTTCTCACCGAAGATGGTTGAATTTTTTTATATTTCTATTATTTATTAATCCCTCCCAACCGTAAACCTGCCCAGCCTTCTGCCAGCTGGGCCACAGCATAAAGCCTGGGACTGCACCTGGGGCAATGAGCCCTGCACTGAAGAAGCCTCCTAGAGGGATGTGCCGGGGCCGCGCAACAGACTAGCTCCAAGCCCCGAAGCTCACACCACCAGTTCTCTCTCCCCTCTCCCTCAGCCCCTCCGCCCGCCTTCGCTGCGCCCCATCCCCCGAAAGCTCGGACCAGTGGCTGCGCCGCGCTCCGGAGAGCCCTGCCCGGTGCCCAGGAGAGACGGGGCGGCCGTGCTAGATGCATGGGGGAGGGCTCCGGTTAATGCAAGTTCTGGGCTCCTGCAGGGACCCCGACCACTGTCAGCAGCAGCAGCAGCTCGGGCCCTCCTCCTCTGCTTCCTCAGCGATGCTTTTCCACAGTCTTTCCGGCTCGGAGATGCACGGGGTCATCGACGAGATGGATCGGAGAACCAAAAGCGAAGCACCGGCCATCAGCTCGGCTATAGACAGGGGCGAGACGGAAACGGTAGGAGCCGAAGGAATGGGAGAGTCAGGCACCCCCTAAACATACCAAACCCTCCCAGAGGCAGCTTTCCCCCTAAAAGAACAGATCGGGGGGAAATGTATGCAAAATGCTAAATCAGAAGAAAATTAAGCATAAAGGCACCCCAAAAGATTAAATGAAGCCGTGGGGAAAGGCATGAAACTGTTAATTATTAATAATATGCATAGTAATAGTAACGCTTGGGTGAAAGGAACGGTACTGCTCTTGCGAGAAAACAGAAGGATAGACCAGCCTTTTGGTAGCGTCCAAGAACTCCTTCCCTTCCCCCAGCCTGTCCGGCCTTCCAAAGTTTTTAGGAAGAGGCAAAGTAAGGCTTTATAGCCATAGCGTTTTGGCACAGCGAATTTTTTGTCTGCAGAATGGAAACACAAACAGCAAAGAATACAATTCTGTGTTATTTTTCAGGTAGGATGTCTACAGCGAGACAGTCTTCATGGCATTTATTTAAAAAATAACCAAAACAAACCCGAGTACCTTTAAGTTATGGTTTTTAAAAATAATTTTAATGTGTGGGTTTGGAAACATGGCAAACAGAACTGGAAGAGATGCTTCAGGGAGACGGATGGATGCGAATTTTTATAACTTTACCACTTTTTATCTTCTGTCTGCTGACGCATAGTGCTTGTATATTAATACATGTAGATAATAAAAAGATGCATCCATCTAACTGGTGTTAAGCTGGCAAAGTGAAGTGATTTCCGAAGTGTCTTAGCTGATTCAACCATTTATGTATACTATTTTTTTTGTTAAGAAATGGTAATTCTGCAGTGAAACGATCTCGTACGTTGGTTAAGCAGATATGGGCATATGCAAGGCGAGCTGTTCTCGGGTTTTCAAACTCCATCAGCATGTGTTCTTTCTCTTAATGCTGTGTGGAAATTTTCTTAAAGGTGACAGTGAGATTATTTAATCCTGAAATACTGGCTGGAAAACAGCCTTTGTACTATAAGGATGGGACGTGATTTCTAATCTAGATGGGTTTGGGTTTCTTTGAAAAAGTTAGTATTTCTCCGTACAATTAAATAACATCGAATGATCTTTGTTGGATAAATATTGTGACACGATAGCTTTATGTAATTATATATATATTGTATATGCATCCACGTGTGTACATAACAAATAGTGGGATGGAATGCTCGATCCTTGAATACCCTTTCTGGATCTCGGAATATTTTTGTTACTAGAAAAGCAAAGTAGAAAAAAAAAATCGTTATTTCATTTAAAGTGTTTTTACAAGAAACTGCTTTGGTTATAAAACGATCCGTGCTTGGAGTTCGTTTAATGCCTTAAAGAAACAAGCTCCCGGTGGGTTCCTGTGACTAACGCCAGTGGAGTGCCAGGGTTTTATTTGCGTGGAGTTCTGCTCGTGGGAATGGTGCCGTGCAAACGGGAGCGCTCACAGCGCCGGGATTTTGTGATCCCGCAAGTAGGGCATGAAAGTACCGGGGCTGGCATACGCTGGGAAAGCAGCCTCGGTTCCTTTCGATTCCCCACGATTAGCTGCCTCTGCTTTTTGCTTTGCGCCAGGATTTAAGGCTCTAGAGGAGGTAAAAGCAAACAAACAACTTCTCCCCCGCCCCGAACCAAAACGAACCGCGTGTTGGGCACCGCCGTGAGGGAATTTTTCGGGTTCTGTTGCACAAGAACAGATCTGCAGTGGGCTTTTGTGCAAAGCGGGTAGGAGTAAGTTGGGACCGAAGTGGAAAGCGGCGTATTGCAAGGTCTGCCCCAAGCCCTGCTCCACCGAACCCCTTCTCCCGAACGCTGTTTTAAGGTGCCTGCTAAAATAAATACGCGAGCTTCAACGGTTCCCATATTTCTCTTTCTTTTTCGGTAGAAGTTGACAGGATATGTAAGAATTTGGGGGGAGTTTTTTGAGGGTTTCGATTGGATTGTGATTTGACACTAAACTATTAAATTATATAGGGCTTACATTTAGTTTTATTGCTTCCAAGTTTATCCCAGCAAAAGCTAAAGTGCTCTGTTGGTTTTTCCCCTCTTTCTTTCCAACCTCTTTCCCACTATTTCGTTTTCCTGATAAAACATTCTTCAGCTGGGATTTAGTAATGCTCGTCTCCTTTGCAGCCTTATTTACCGATCCCTTTAGTACTTTGGGTCACAGCAGACCGCGGTCCGTGTTGTTTGGAACCAGCTTGCAGAGAGCTGTGTCTGCAGCACTGTGGCTACTGGGGGTTTGATCGTAATTCATTCGGAATTTTATAGCTAGGAAAATACACACAGAGACACACTCCACATACACGCACTCACAGAGCATTAACTATGCAGGCACTCTCAGTATATCCATAATAATAAATTTTAAAATTAACTATCCGCGATTTGCCCTACTCTGTGATTATTGCGCCTGTTTATTGAACAGCATCTTTTCCCGGTTTGAGACTGGAAAATCCACCAGAAAAAAAAAAGTTCTGGGTCTGGTCCGGACGCCTCCCCTAAACCCAGGGCGGTTTGCTGTTTGCCTTGCCCGCTTCCCCGCCTCCTCCCGGGAAGGTGGATGCGGCAGGACCCCGGGGACCGGGCAGAGGGGCCGGTCGGGGCGGCAGGCGCGGAGCCCCCCCGTGCCCTGCAGCCCCTGCGAGGAGGAGCGGCCCGGCCCGGCCCGGCTGGCAGGGCAGGGGGAGGGGGAGCCCAGCAGCGCTCCAGTTTCTCCCTGTCGCTAACGGTCTGTAATTGTTTTCCCCCAGCAGACCATGCCTTCCATCAGCAGTGACAGGGCTGCCCTGTGCGCCGGCTGCGGGGGGAAAATCTCGGACCGTTATTACCTCCTGGCTGTGGATAAACAGTGGCACATGCGCTGCCTGAAGTGCTGTGAATGTAAACTCAACCTGGAGTCCGAGCTCACCTGCTTCAGCAAGGACGGCAGCATCTACTGCAAGGAGGACTACTACAGGTACGGCTCGGCCACCAGCCAGGGTGGAGGGGGCACTGCTCGCCGACCCCCGTGGGTACACCCCGTCCTGCGGAGGGACCCGTGGGCACGCGTGGGGCAGGCTGGGGGCTCCCGAAACCTCTGCCTGGAGAGGGACACTCCCGGGAGGATGAATCCCGTGTTCCGGGAGGGGGCACGGCCCGGGCACAGCTGACCCCAGCCTGGCTGCTGGTCCCGGGGCCTTCTCGGCTCCTGTGCGGGGCCCGGGGATGCGGGCACATTGGCGGGGTGGGGGTCGGTGCCTTTTCCCGGTGGGATGTGGCGGGGCAGGGGCTGCGCTGGGGGGTGGGAGCGGGACAGAGCGTCCCCGCGGTGCCCGCCAGGCTTTGCGCCGCTGCTCCGGCCGAGGCTGCCGCCCGGGCCTCGCAGCCCTCGGGCAGACCCGAGCAGGGACGGGGAGGGGGGGAACGTGCCTCTCACCGTCCCCTCTGGCCTTTCTGTTTTGCAGGAGGTTTTCGGTGCAGAGATGTGCGAGATGTCACCTGGGGATTTCTGCCTCCGAGATGGTCATGAGGGCCAGGGATTTGGTATATCACTTAAACTGCTTCACTTGCACCACTTGCAACAAGATGCTGACCACTGGCGATCACTTTGGCATGAAGGACAATCTGGTGTACTGCCGCCTCCATTTCGAGACTCTCATCCAGGGGGAGTACCAGGTGCATTTCAATCACTCGGATGTAGCCGCTGGGAAGGGCCCGGCTTTGGGAGCGGGCTCTGCCAACACTTTGGGACTGCCTTATTACAACGGCGTGGGGACTGTCCAGAAGGGGAGACCCAGGAAAAGGAAAAGCCCAGGGCCTGGAGCAGATCTGGCAGCCTACAATGCAGGTAAGAGACCCCCACGTTCGCCCGGAACAGTTCAAATGGTTTGTTTCTGTTCACGTCCAAAGGGGGATTTCCGTTTATTTTAGCTTAAACCGTTAATAATAGTTTAGCTGCAGCATAATTATTGAGATCAAGTGCTGTCAAACTGCAATTACAGAAGCTAATATGTTAGCATTTTTCACTTCAGCTGGAAATAAAATGTTTTGAAGCAAGGTCATCTGGTTAAGGGGGGGAGAAGGGGGAGTGTAGCCTGAAATAAAATCTGGAAACCAGAGATTTTAAGTTAGCACTTCAGAGAGCCGTGAATTTTCTTTAGTGGTTGCACTTACAGGCTGCTGACGGGTGAATTATTCTGCCCTGTCGCGAGCTTTTGCACCCTCAAGTTTTGGAAAGAAAGAGAGCGAGGCCGTGCCTGTTTGCCAAGGGCCCGGGGCGCAGGGCCGGGGTGGCAGGGCAGGGGCTGCAGGTGTGTGCGGGCAGCACGGAGCCCGCTCGCACGGCGTGTCCGGCTGCAGTTTTGTTCATCAGAGGTGGCTCGGACTCGCAGCGTCCCTTTGCCATCCCCTCGCTGCCCCTGAACCGAGCCCAGCAGCGGGAGGAGCGGGAACGAAGCTGGCAGCAGCCAGGGCTCTGTGTATGCAGCTGCAAACTTCCCGACGTGTTTCCTCGTTTAACCTCCTGGCCGCCACAGCACTGGGATTTTGCAGGCGAAGGAATCCGAGCAGTCTCCTGCCCCCCCAACCCCGCTGCCCCCCTTCCCCTCGCTCCGCTTCTCCGTGGAACTGCCCACCACAACTGCCACCCCAGGGGCTTCCTGCGCCGCTCCTCGGATGCAACGGGGAAAAAAATGCTCGGACAAACCAAAATTCTTAGTTGTTGGTTTCCTGAGAGGTCTTGGAGGCGGAGCTGGGCTTCCCCCCGAGCGGCGTTTGCAGGGCCGGGCGCTCGGCCGTCCCGCCGGACCGCGGGCCCCCAACTCGTTTCCGCCCGTCGTTCTGAGCCTCGGTGCTCTCTGCGCTCCTCCGCTCCTTCCAGCCTGTTTGCCTCTTTGCTCTGCTCTCGCGTGTCCCGTAGGGTGCAGATTTGCCTTTAACACTTTTTGGTGAATTTTTTCCCGGAGAGGGCGTTCGGTAAAGGCCGAGTGTGCTGCGGTTTGCTCGGAGCCGCAGCTCTGCGCGCCCCGACAGCTGCGGGCTGCGCGGGCACGAGGAGGAGGAGGAGGAGCAGCAGCGGGGGAGGAAGGTGCGCGGGGCACAGCGAAAGGTGCGGGCGTGGGGACGATCTCGGCTTCGGGCCGGGCAGGCTGCGGGTGTTTTGCGCCTGAAGGGAGTAACAATAGCGACGAAATGGGGTGGTTTGCTCTGAAAATGGCAGGGAGAAATGGCGCATCTCTAACCGGCAAAAGCAACGCGGGAACAAAATTGCCAGCTATTATTGGTTTAACTAATTGCTGAATAATTTGGAAATAGTGCAAAAAGCAGTAGCAGTCCCAGTGGTGAAGGTTGATGAAAGGTGGATGTAGTGTTCTCGCGGGTAACAGTTCAGCTTTAAAACAGGCATCAAATATGCGTCTGAGACGTTTAAAAACGTCTCCTTTTCGGAGGGATTAGCTTTTAACTGTCCTTCCGCTGTCTTCCTGTGCAGGGCAGATGTTCAGATTCAAAGGACGTGTAAACCGAACCAGCGGCATCTGTCCTGGATGGGAGCACACCCGAGAAAGTCTCACTGCTCCCTGACTTCCTAAATAAACCGCCTTTAACTGCACTTTGAAAAATTCGTTTACAGAATAATTGCCCTCCGGTTTTTTGGTCTTTTAATCTTTATTTAGAGCCTGCAACTGAAACTTAAGAGATCTTCCTTGAGTAACCTTTGGCTTCTTTGCTTAAGCTATTTATCTACTTAACTATTTACTAGACCAATAATCGACTAATTTATGCAGTAATAAGTGCCATTGATCTTGGAAATCAGACCAGGTTGTCCATTGATGTACAGTTTCACAAACGAGTAAATTATTGCAAAGCCTCCAACTTAGTGCCTTTAAAAGAGAAACCGCTTAAAAATGTGACAGTTTCTCTTTTTATTTTAATGGAACTTGTAATTTCCTCCTCAGAAATGCACTAAAAATGCACAGTGCTGTCCTCTGAGGGAATCTGTTCCTGGTAATTTGGGTAGAATACTTTGTGTAGGTAAATCTACACCCAGAAGTGGTGGGAAAAGGGGGACCCGTAAACTCGGCAAAGTAGGGACTGAAATGATCTCGTAAATTGCTGCAAATATTCATCTGCAACACGAATTGGTTTGACTTCCCCTCCCGGCCCCCTCTTAAACAAAACTCCGTTTGCAGGGGGTGATGAGTTTAGATGTGGATGGAGCCTGACAAGTGGAAAATAGCTTAGAAGGATGCTGAAACTTCAAAAAGATTTCTTTTTCTTTCTTTCCTCCTCCTCCTCCTTTTTTTTTTTTTTAAAGTGTGTTCCTGTGATCATAATTTCTTCCTTCACTTGTTGGAATGGAGTTTGATGGGTTTTTTAGGTCAGTAAATCAATGGCTGAAAGCTTGCTGAACACAGAAGCACCTGTAAAGAATTCTGAATACTCCCTTTGTGAATTAGACCCCAAACCTCCCACAGCCTGCTGGTTTATTCATTTGGATCTAGTCTGGGTTTAAGACACTAAAATATCCCCAAAATGACAGATGTATTGCGCAAACGGGGCACGGCGAGTGGATAACGTACCCATAATCTATACAAACAGCCAAGATGTTAAGAAATACTTCCTTCCTTTGGCAGCAGGAAGATGCCCAGTGCTTTGCCAAGAGGGGGACCGAATGCCCCTCTGGAAAGGCGGGATGGGGAGCGGGGAGCGCCGGGGCCGCCTGGAGCTCACCCTCCCACCGGGCCGTGTCAAAAGCGGGTTGCGGTTTTTTCTGTCCTGACAAAAATGCGAAAAGCCTGGAAAGTTTTGAAGAGCGAATTTCTCTTTCCTCCTCGTTTCCCTTGGGACTAGAAGCTCGGAAGAAGCTTCCCTGTGACTCCAGTGGTAGATGGGAGGCTCAGCTTAAAAACGGAGGTCTTGCAGAGATTTCCTAGGGAAAAGAAGTTTCCCCCTTTCCTTCGCTTCTCCCCCTTCTCTCTCTGTCCCCCGTGCCCCCCGCCGTGGTCACCTTTGGGGTCCCCGGGCGCAAAGGGCTGGGGACCCCGGGCTGGGGCTGGGGTCGGGCTGGGCAGGGCGCCGGCCCTGCTCGCTGCCCGAGGGGCTGCCGTGCCCCGGAGCGCTCCAGCCCCTCTCCCGGCGGGGCGGGCAGCGCGGAGCCGGCTCGGCCGGGGCTGCCCGGGTTAATCGCGGCGCTCAGGGACTGACCGCGCACTCGCACCGGCCATTCAGCGCCATTGATTTGGCTTAATTGAGGGGAAAAACCCTGGCGGCGGCTCCTCCCGCGGGGCCGGGGCCCGGGCCCGGCCGCCCCTCGCCGGCCCCTTTGTTCTCCGGCCCCGCGGCCCCGGCCGGCCCTGCGGCAGCCCTGGGGGCAGCGGGCGCGCAGCCCCTTTGTCCCAGGCGGCCGCGGAAGGCCGGAGGCTTCTCATCTCAGTTCTCCTCCCTCCCGGCCTTGTGATGCTCGGCCCGGGGATAGTGGCTCCCTAGGGCAGGCTGTATCTCCCCAGAAACACTTGAGGAAATGTCAAGGTTGAGGCAGCGCTGTCGTGGCTGTTGCTCCACGGCTTGGCAGAGGCTCCCCCTCCATTGGGCGCTGCCAGGCGCCTCGGGGGCAGCCAGGGGTACCGTGCCTGCTCCCAGTGCCACAGCTTCACCCCTCTGCATCCCTGTGGAGAGGAGTTCAGGCCTCTGCCTTCTCCAAGTGTCTTCTCCTTCCTCCAAGGAGAAAGGCTCTATCTCTGCTCCTGTCCCAAGCACCACTTGGAGGTTCTGTCTCACTCTGTCCCTCTGAGGACAGAAAGTACCACAAAGTCCTTACACACTCTGACCAAACAAATCCCACTGCACCCCTGCCTGGTCTGGTTAATCACAAGTTCCCTCTCCAGGCAGCAGGAGGTTAAAACACTCCCTTGACTCCGATTACACAGGGAAAGGGGTGTATGTTCCTGAGCCACTGAATATTGAGAGCTGATGCACACAAAAACCGTGTCTCTTTAATCATTCTTTCAGAATCAGGATCAGTTTGCTTTCTTTTGGTGTAATCTAACATGCCAAACACAAGCTCCTAAGAACAAAAGTACCCCAAGGAAATTCCTATTTCCCATCTTCTCTATGTGTGAATCCTTAGCGACCTACTAACTACTAAGCACATGCTTTGCCCTGAGTCCCGGAGCACAGGGCTCTCTGGGGGTGAAGAAGCTCCCAAGTTCTCCAGGCTTTGTTGCAAAGGAACCAGCACATCCTGCTTTCCCCTCCTGTTGCTGGGTTTAGAGAGCTGTTACACACTATTCTGCAGAGAGCATGTTGGTCACCTATCTCAAAATAAAATGCTTTCATCTCAGTCTGGGGTGACGCTGTCCATGGACATCACCGTCCTGTAACCAGGGGGGTGAGGGAGGCTGTAAGTGCTGCCACTGCTGCACCAGCTGAGGGTGGGAGGGCAATGGCCTGGGTATGGGGTCTGGGGAAAGGCACAGGGCTCTTGGAAATGTTCTAAGGTCATAGAAGGGACATAGCACTGACTCAGAATCAGTTTGGTCACAAAATAGAAATGAAATGTTAGTTGATTTAAGACTCCTCTATTCAACTGGAATTCTACCAATTGTATTTCTGAAATCCCAGCAGGAGCCTGAGATGCTGCAATGGAATAGAAATGTTACATACAGACAGTTCAGCAATTCCTTTGGGAGATACACAGGGACACCACAAAGGAACAGGGGAGACAGTGCCTGGAAAAGCAGGTTGCGTGAGGAGCAGGGACAGGGTTAGTTTTACACCCAAATGCCTTTTGCAGAAACTCTTAAAATCCCCATTCCGCCCTTGGCCCGTTCTGTGTGTCTGTGCCTGCAACGCCCATGGACAGGGCAGGGCTGCAGAGGGATGCTCATAATGTTAGACTGAGTACAGCAGACCTTTGAGGATGGTGCCAGGCCCTGTAACCAAATACAAGAGGGTGACTGGCACCAGCCAGAACTATTTCTGTTGTGTTGGGTGATGCCTGGGAGTAGCCAAACCACTGGTGCAAGACAAGGAGCAGCTCCCACCTCGTGCTCCTCCAAAGTCTGTGCTGTAGCTCCTGTCAGAGACAAGGGCATTTCTGCCAGCTCTAAATGGTACATGTTTGCTGCTGGTTTAATATTGTTTTTACTTAGTAGATGAGGGGGTAAGATCCTGAGAAACTCCAAGAGTAAATAGTTCATTGTCCTGTCGGGGCTTGATGCAAAGGTGACATCCTCATTCCATTCTGGGAGGGTTTAGGATCACTTTTATGTCCTTGGATTCTGAATGAATCTCATTCTCTATGGGACATGTTAAAATCCAACTCCTTGCAGCCCTAGGGTTTGTTTTGTTGCATATTAACAGGAACAGACCTCAGTCCTGCAGGGAGATATTTTGATGCATTTCCTCCTGTGTCTCTGCCTTGTTATTTCTGGGAGGGTTTGAAAACCCTTAAGAGGACACACAAAGGTCTTTTCCATTACTGGTATCTAAAATTCTTTGAGTACATTTTTACAAGAAGCATGATTTGGTTTTGTATTTCCATAACAGAATTTTCTATGGGCATTATTATGTTACTCTTCCTGGTACTCTTTACCTCAGGAATTGTAGCTATGAAGGAGCCTGGAGCACACAGGATGACCCCAGCTGGGCAACTGGGTCTCAATTCCTAAACCAGTAAAGAGTTTGCTCCATCCTGTCCAGCTCCATCACCACTCCATTGTTACTGTCTCCTTGGAGCATCCTACACCTTTCCAGTTCAGGTGCTTCCAGTCTTTCCATGCTGCAGGAAAACCAGCAGAAATGCTTCTCATTGCCAGAATTTGGCACAAGCCCCTGAGGTCTGGAAAGGATTTATACAAATGTGTGCACATGCACGCACACAGCACACAGCACACACAGCCCTAGATACAGGACCATTTTCTTAAACTGTTCTTTAAATTACAGGACTAGAGAAACACCCAAAAAAGTTGGAGGCTTCGGCCGCTTTGGGGGGATCTGTTAAACAAATGTGCTTTGGGGCTCAGAGCTGAATTTTTGCCTTCCTCTCCATTGTGCTGTGCCTTTTTAGAAGGTTTTGAAAGGCTGAGGTTTGTGCAGCAGCTCCTGTAGCTGCTGCAGACCTGCTGTTTAGGGAGCCCATGTGCACCTTCACTCAGGAATACGTGCATTTTATGTGCAGTGTTCAAACCTGTTCTTAATGCATGTCTGTCAGATCAGGGGTGGTTTTAATAGGGCTGAGACCCACTGATGGACAGCAGGGATTCAGGAAACACCATAAAGACATGTCCATGAGATGTACTCAGTTGAAATGAAACAGCAATAAATAATGGACAATTGAAAACAAACCTCTTCATGTGTTTAAGAAACTCACCAACAATTCGCATTTTAAAAGAGTTTTTTCCTCGTTTTTTGCAAGCCTTGTAGAACAGATGTAGTAGTGATTTTTCATTACTTGTGTAAGACATGAAGAGAGGGTTGTAGATATTGGAACAGGAAAAGCTAATTAATGACAGTTTGTCAGAGCTAATTTTCAGTTATATCCCTGATTTTTTTATTGGATTTAAGTTCAGTCCTTAATGTTATTTTAAGAGGTTTTTAAGGTTTACTGTATGCACAAGTAATGAAAAACTACTTTTGGTCTATGAGATTATTTTCCTTGGCATTCAACATTTAATACTGCTTGATAATTTTTAGTGTTCCTTGTTCCCAGACCTTCCTCAATGGCTTTGCAGTTGATTTCTGCAAGTGGATCAACCAGTGTCAGTCTCTGATTCTAAATGATATGACAGGAGTTATCCTCAAACTAGTATTTGCAAACTCTTTTTTTTTAAAGAAAAGGAAATATAAACATATAAATAATTAAAAAGATATTTTTCATTTGGCATGCCAGTGAATATATTGTATTAAAGCTTTATTTTTTTAGCTAGTCAGATTATAGTCATAATTTGCTGTCTGGTAGCCACAAACTTTATTTCTTTTATAGTGTTTCATTTAAAGGTCTCTCTTGTACTCTACAGGGTTTAGTTTGATGGAGGAAATAATTATGATTTTAACTGGTGTGTTCCATCGAGATTTGAGTGGGCTGCCCTGCCCAGCTCTTCCTGTGTGTTACGGGGCAGGTTATGGTGATCCCAAGCACATTAAACCCCTTTATGGGGTCGGGGACAGCTCCTGTCCCCCCAGAGAGAGGGGAGCAAAGCTCTGCGGGGACAGAGGGAGCAGGAGGGACACAGAGTGCCCTTTGGAGAGCAGGAGGGGCAGGGCAGGGGCCCTGCAGGTGGTGACTGCCAGGGAGAGCCAGAGGATGCAGGAACATGACCCAAGTGTGCCCCGGTGGCACCTGGCCCTGTGGGCACTGGGGCAGTGCCCGTCCCTGTGCTGGCACTGCTGCTCTGGGCACTTCCAGTGCTGGGGCAGCTCTGGGCCCTCAGACAGGAGGGACACGGAGGGGCTGGAGGTGCCCAGGGCAGGGAGCGGAGCTGGGAAGGGGCTGGAGCAGCGGCTGAGGGAGCTGAGGGGGCTCAGCTGGAGCAAAGGAGGCTCAGGGGGCACCTTCTGGCTCTGCAATCCCTTCCAGGAGGGGGGAGCCGGGACAGGGGGTCGAGCTCTGCTCCAGGAACAGGGACAGGAGGAGAGGGCACGGCCTCAGGCTGGGCCAGGGCAGGGGCAGTGGGGATAGTGGGAAAATCTCTTCCCCCAGAGGGTTGTCCAGGCCTGGCACAGCTGCCCAGGGCAGTGCTGGAGTTCCCCTTTCCAGAGGGACACAAAAGCCATGTGGATGTGGCACCTGGGGACAGGGGCAATGATGGCCTTGGCAGCACTGGGGCAGTTGTTGGACACAATGAATGACCTCACAGGGCTTTTCCCACCTAAACTGTCCCCTGAGTCCCTGAAATGGAGGGAAGGCAGGTGGGGTTTGTGCCAGAACGGGGCGTGTTATCGTAATTGCTGCCCTCAGGCAAACCACAAACAGTGCTGGCTGTGGAGCAGGAGATTCACACAGGCCTTTCCCACTTGTTGCCTTAAGCTTTGAGTTGCAACGAGAACGACGGTGACCACCTGGACAGGGACCAGCAGTACCCCAGCAACCAGAAAACCAAGCGCATGAGGACGTCCTTCAAGCACCACCAGCTGCGCACCATGAAGTCCTACTTTGCCATCAACCACAATCCCGACGCCAAGGACCTGAAACAGCTCGCCCAGAAAACTGGCCTCACCAAGAGGGTTCTCCAGGTAAGGCCAGCAGGCTCTGGGCTTCAGAAGGAGCCAAAAGAGCAAGTTTGTATTGAAAATGTCACCAGTTTTGCTGGGTTTCAAGCTTTTCTTAGTAGTTTGTACCTTTTGTGAGACTGCAGCTAAATCCTAGAAAGTATGAGAAGAGTTAATTCCTCTGTTTCCCTAAAGCAGATCATTTGGGTTCTAATTTTTAATGGGAGTTGTGAAGGTTTGGGGCCCTGCTTGTTTTCCTGGAGTTATTTAATTCTGGTACATGTTTTAGCTTTCAGTCTGCTGCAAGAAAAAGTGACTTATTTTAGTTAGTATGTTCTCTGTAAATAGAGAGCTCTTAGTTTAGAAATCAATGCCAGTGTTTACCTTTGTAAGAACTTAATCAACAGCTTGAATTTATTTCACCAGGACAAGGAGGATAGATTTTCTTTCATAACTGAAGAGGACATAAATTTAATTTTTTAAAAATTAATTTTTTATTGATAGTTTAGTAACTTAGAATGAAAGAGAACTCCATTTGAAAAGTACCTTTTCTCTGAAAGCTGGATTTTTCCTGCTTCATGAGTACACACTCCATTTGAGCCATTGTGGGAAGGACAGGGGGATATGAGTTGGTTCAGCTCCCCAGTAAAACAGCCAATGACAAATGTCCATGGTCACCTCTCTTGGCTGTCCCCACAGCTGGATTTGTGGGGGTGTTTGGTGAGGCTGATTTGCAGCAGAGGAACAGATTCCTCTGGCAGAGCGAGTGCAGCTCCCAGCACTGGTGCAGTGTCTCTGACAGCAGCTGCCCTTCACCCACACACAGGGGTGGAATCATTTCTCTGTGCTTAGCTGGACCCTTCTCCTTCGTTTTACCTTCAGAATTCAGGCACTCCAGTTCTATCAGTTCTGAGCACTCACACCCGAATTACCTGAGGAGCTTCACACAGTGACATCAGTGTCTGGAAAGTGTCTTTCTCCTATGTCACCTTTCTGTTCCTTCTCCTCATTCCACACCAATTTTGACTTCCACCTCTCTCGTCTCTTTTCATCTAATGGGTCTTTCCTTCCATCTTTTTTTTTAAGTTATCGTCTCTGTTTCTTCCTCTTCAGAATGTATTTCCTTGTCTCCAAAATTGGACTCCACCCCACTATGCCTCCATTTCTCTTTGTGTTTCCATCTCAAACATGTCACATTTTGCAGTTTTAAGGTGCTTTGTCTTTTCCTTTTGTTTTATAGCAGACCTTCACAATTCCACCAAATGTCTGTTATCACTTTGGTATTTGGTGCTTTTCTTTAATTTTGCAGTTAAATACTCCTTTATGTCTGAGCTCCTTTAGCTGCAGTGTGGAAGGCAATAGTTGGTGGTGAGGATTGCACCCTGAGCATGATGCTGTTGGAGGCAACTCCAGAAAATGGCTTGGACTGACATTTTGTCTGGTATCACCTGAGTTTTCCCATCTGTTACGAGCACTCTCCACTCATGGATGTTTTGTTTGAAAATTAATTTGGGCCATGAAAAAAACAGCTTGTATTTTTTATGCTTTAGAACCTTCGTGCCCAGCTGGTTCATCTCTACCTGTGAGAGGCAACTTTTCACCTACATGAGTTTCAGGGTTGCTCTTTGCTGGGGAAAACTCACCATGATGCTGCTGGTTCCTGAGACAGTGTCACTTGTTGATTCTTTTGAGCC
Source organism: Sakesphorus luctuosus (assembly GCA_013396695.1). Lineage (NCBI taxonomy): Eukaryota > Metazoa > Chordata > Aves > Passeriformes > Thamnophilidae > Sakesphorus > Sakesphorus luctuosus. The sequence goes on along the minus strand of VWZD01001400.1, from coordinate 51,328 downwards.
ACAACGACTGACATTGCACGTGTGCCCCTCACTGAGCACCAAGTGATTCACTGACACTGTAGATCCCAACCAGCACCGTCAGCGTCCCTGTGTCCCACACCCTGCTCAGCCCCCCAGGTGTGTGTGCCCACCTGCCAGCAGGGAGAACTCCTCCACACCCCCAGGAGGTGTTAGTGAGCTGTTGGATTTTCTGTGTGCTCAGGTCTCAGTTCAGCTGATGAAGGATCCTGGCTCTTTGGGTACCTTTAATAGAATGTATTTTGATAGAAAATGCAGAGTAGCAGATCAACAGAAAAAAGAGTGTCTTGCTGTGAAACCAGAGCACTTCCTGAGCACACAGGGCAGAGCTCCTGGTGATTTAGGGAGCAGCCACAGTGCCCTTGCTCTAGAGACAGTCCTGTGTGACACATCATGAGGGGACTTTGTAGATGAGCAGAGAATTTGATCATATTCTTAATGGTCTGTGATACCAAACTTGGAAGACCTGACTGGTGCCTTTGCTTTGTGTACAATATTCACCGGCTGCTCATGTGCAGTGAAATGTCAGGCCCTGCTTCTCAGAGTGCACTGCCTTCAGTGCCTTTGTAATGCACACTGTTCTCCTAAGTAGCCACACTAGAATCACAGTAAGCTTATTTATATTTTTAGCACCTGTTTTCATTTATTTTCCTTCCAGTTTAGGTTTATATTTGCTATTTAATTCGTACACCTTCTGTACTACAGTTGGGGAACATAAGCCCTTCAGTGTGAGCTATCACTCATAATTAAAGGGAGATAATTAGCTAATTGTGAGCTAACCAACTAACCTAACTGGCACAAATGCTGCTCTTTGGGGAACTGGTCTTTCCTTCTGTAATTTAGAAAGAGAAGGTGGAAGTGGATAGCCCTGAGGAGGAATGGTCATATGTATGTACCTCTTCTCTCCCAGGGGTCTGGAATATGTTTTTCCATGGTCAAAGCAGTTTGGGAGCAGAAAGCACAATTTTCCAGTGTGTGTGTTGCACTCCATTTATTCTTCCCTGAATCTCTGCCCAGTGGGGTTGCTGTCAGAGCCCTACAAAGATCACGGCGTGCATTTGGAATTCTCTATCTCAGCTTCCAGCAGCCAACAAGCCTAAAATGTTCCCAGGCAGTGTGGGGACCTGCACTGCCCTTGGGTGAAGGTTTGCTTGGGGCTGCACACTCTTCCCAAGCCCCCCCTCACCCTGAGAGCCCCTCGGGCTGTGCAGTCCCTGGTCAGAGCAGAGCAATCACCTCGGGAGCAGTGAGTGTGCCTGCCCTGTGCTGCTGCAGCCTCTGTTCTGTGGCTCCCTTCCCACCCAGCGAAATACAGAGACCCTGAATGTCCCCAGGTACTGTGGGAACGAGCCAAATTGTGTTTAAAAATTGTTTCTGGCAGAAGCTGTTAGTGCAGCTAACAGGTAACAGCTGAGCAGTGGAGGGGTTACAAACCAGCAAACAAAGTCATCCCAGGCGATGGGCTCATTTGCTGCAGCGTCCAAGTCCCTTCCAACACTTCCTGGGCTCATTTTCAATACTTCCCTGTCATATGGAGGGGTTATTTTATCCCTGTTTGACTCGGTGAAGACAAGAACTGCCTGCACAGATTGCTGAGGGGACAGAGCAGTGTTTTCAGCCCAGTAAATGTGGCTGTGCTGAGAGCTGAGGCTCAGCCAGGCCCAGCCCTGCTCACCCCAGTGAGCAGCAGCACTGGGGGGGCTTCGGCTGCTTTGGCTTTCAGGGGCAGTTTGGGGCTGTATCTTCCCATTCATTTGAAATAGCTCAGCCTTGTGCTGATACAGTTGGACAGAAACCCACTAAATACTTCCCAATGAGTTTGTTTATTCCTCGGTCCTGAAGACCAGATTCCTAATTGTGTAATTGATGTGAGATAAGTCCTTCTGGAAGGATTCTCTCAGTCCTGTGTGTTTGGGTTGCTCTTTCTGTGATGCCCTTCCATGTGCAGGGTGTGCACAGTGCTGTGTCCAGCTGGAATGATGGCCCAGGGCAGCAGGAGCAGCCCCACAGCCCAGGGAAAGGAGTTTTCATCTTTCAGCACTCTCTAACATGAAATCTCTGCTTAATGGTGTCAGATCTTAAGTGCCAGAATGTCAGTATGGTGGCAATAATGTTATCCCTTTCTATCATGAGACAAGGCCTTTTCAGAATTTAAATTAATAAATAATTATATGTATTTTCAGTAATAACATGGATATTTATTATCAGACAATTTTAAAGTGCTTCATAACCATTAGCTGATTAACCCTGACAATATCTCAGTGAGGAAGGGAGTGAGAGCAGTCATATAATCTCTACACTTGAATGATACTTGCAAGATTAGTGGTATTTTCTATGTCTAAAAGGAATTACCACTATTAAAGAGACAATGAAGTGTGTTATGTGTGCAGCTTCTGAAAGCAGCGTGGCTGGTCCTTGGTGAGGGCAGCTGAGCTCAGGGAGATAAAGGGGAATACAGGAGCACCAAGAATCTGTCAGTCCATATACTACATGTTTCAAATCACAAACAGAACCAGCACCACAGAGCCCCTCACCCTGCTGAGGTTACGGAGCAGTTGGACATTGAGGGACAGTGTGAATACACAGGACAGTTCTGGTGCCTTCAGAGCTTTACATACTTTGAACAAGGGAATCGTTTTGTGAATAGGAATGGAAATGTTGCTCATATTTGGGACTACTGCACATAAAAATATGTGTATTTCTAATGAACAAAAGTGTGAAATTATGCAGCAGTAAGTTGTAATTACTACACAGCCACACACACAGCACCAGCAATCCCTGGGCTCCCTCCTCACCTGCACAGCCATCATCCTTCATACAACTAGCACAAGGTATTTCACAGAGTCAAACCCAAATTACTTTGTGGAACAAATAGAAATTATCTCTTATTGAAAGGTAGAAAGTCCTATAACAACTTGCTGCGTTTTCCCATCCCTAACCAGCTGGCACTTAATGCTCTGTGGCTTGAACAACCAGGACAAACTGAAGGGCTTCACTGGTGTCCCCTGCACACGAGGGGCTCTGAGCAGCCACAGGAGAGGGCATTGCAATGTGTCAGGCACAAATACCACGTTTGGTTTTGCCTCCCTTTGATCACATCCCTGGCCTTCCATGGGTTCACTGTTATGATAATAGTAGTAATGGCCAACCTTCACTGTTATAAAACACCATGTTATCAAATCATGAGAATATATTTTATGTGCTGATTTAGGAGAGCTTTTGTTTTGTGATTTATGCCTGGCCCATTCATTTGGGCCTAAGGATTATTTCCTTGTGGCATTCCCTGGAGAATGTGTGAGAGAGGGAGCACCTGAAAGACCCCTGGCTGGGGGAAAAGCTTTCCGGAGGAGGAGTGAGAGTGCTCAGCTGGGGGAGTTTGTGGCTGGAGCATCCCTAGATGAGAAGAAGACCAGGAGAGGTGAAGCAGCTGAGGCAGGTGGATGAGCTCTGGCTGGAGCTGGAGGTGGCAGTGCCAGGGGAGCACCTGCAGCAGTGTCCCTGTGTCACATCACTCCCGTGGGCTGGCCTGGAGCAGATCCCATGGCAGAGCCTGCAGAGCCAGGGCCAGACCCTCTGCATGGCTGGTGTGGCCTGGGGAGCCCCACACACCCAGTGTGCCTGTGCAGCCCACAGAGGAGGAGCCCAGTGCAGATCCTGTCCAGCTGTGCAGCCCCTGCACTGCCCCGTCCCCTTCTCCAAGGGGGGCAGAGGTGCGGAGGAGGCTCGAGGTGTTTGGGAAGGAGAGACTCGGCCCTGCCCCTCAGAGCAGGTCAGTGTGAGGACAGCAGAATCCACACCGAGGCCAGGCAAGGCATGTCACAACCAGAGGCCTTGGATGAACCAGCACAGGGACATTTCACCCTGTTTGTGGCAGTAACACCACCTGCTACCAACAAACTCCACGTGGGACACGGGGTGGTTAGTGACATTTTCAGATTCAGGGACTGCAGGAGAGGGAAGGAGGAATCCTTTGCAGGCAGACACTGCTTTGCATGACCAAGGCTACTTTTCTAACATGTCACCAGTAACAACACCTTCCCCAACTCCAGCACTGATGCATTTGTGAATGTGCTTTTGCTTTGTGAAACTCTGCAGCTCTTTAAATGCTCCCCTGTCACATTGAACTGTTCCAGGTTTGGTTTCAAAACGCTCGAGCCAAATTCAGACGGAACCTCTTACGCCAAGAAAACACAGGGGTGGACAAGAGTTCAGACTCCACCCTGCAAGCAGGGACCCCCTCAGGGCCTGCCTCAGAAATCTCCAACGCCTCCATGAGCCCATCCAGCACTCCCACCACCCTCACGGACTTGACCAACCCCACCATGCCTACTGTGACGTCTGTCCTGACATCAGTGCCCGGCAGCCTCGAGGTTCACGAATCTCGGAGTCCTTCACAGACAACTCTCACAAACCTTTTCTGATGACTCTTTCTTAATAATTTCTTTAAAAAAGAAATTATTCTTAGCTGAAATTCCAAGTGTATTTTAATAGAGGCTTTGAGCAACTGACTAACCACAATTAGGATCTCTCCTAAAAAACAGAAGGAAATGTAGTGTTCTGGCATTATGGAGCATGGACTGAAGAATAACTTGGAAGATCTATTGCAACACAACATTTGTGTAACTGTACAGTTTTGTGGACTGAGCAAGGGAAACAGCAATTAATTTAAGTTGGCTAAAGCTTCTGTATTTTCAAAGACTGCCATGTGCCTTATATACTGTTTTATCTACATTCTTTGGATTCCATGTCCACTTCTCTCTTTTTCTCTCTGTATATTTATGACCAGGGCAAAAATGTTAAAGAGTTTGTTACTTTGGATAGTCCTGAGCCTTTCATTGGTTGCTTTGTTGTTTTAGAGTTTTAAGGTCGAAGTCTGTTCGAATACCAGAATTTGTAAAATCTAATCAGTAATAAAACCACTTATGGAAACTACTTGGTAATGGCTGCAGTTACATTTAACATTAGTGTCACAACTGAGATAGGCTGAGTGGATGTGAAAGGGTTAGAAAACTGCACTTCAAACACAGTATCTGCCTGGGAGAAACCCTAAATACGATGTACACATTGCTCCTGTTCCTGAGGTACGTATGGGTGAGAAATCAGCTTGTGCAACAGTCCAGGGATCCTCACTGCAGAGAAATGAATGTTAGCTGCAGGTAGAAGTTACCAGAAATGTTAAAATTCCAAGAGAAGAGCTGTGGAACAGCCCTGAGTTCAGCAGCACGTGGGAAGCTGCTGCTCCGTGCAGGGTGGGCTTGTCCCGTGTCCCAAGGCACGAGTGGGTCCCACAGTGGGCTGGGCCACAGCCCCCCAGGGGCCTGGGCACTGGGAAATGCCTCCCCTGGGAACAACACAGAATATTTCAGGTTATTTTACAACATTGGTGGACAAAGTCGTGGCAAAATGATGTTTTATGAAGTCCCAGCCTTACATTTTTGGTAACGCTTTGAAGGAATAGAAAGCCAAGGAAGAAATGAAACTATTGACACTAATAAAAGTGGTTATTCCTTTAATGATTATGGACCTTTCAGTACAATTGAATTACTCCTCCCTCAAAATCTCTGCAGAACATAACTCACATTTTGAGTTTTTTCCTATTGTTTTTAAAGATGCTTTTCTGTAATTAAAGAAATACCTCAGCAAAGCTTAACTATGAATAAGAAGGAGTCTACACTATGCTGTTTGCCCAGTAGGTTTGGAGGTTTGGAGTGGTGCAGAAGGTGCAGATGGTTGTTCCTCTTCAAACCTGTTCCAGTCGGTTCTTTCAGTCAGACATTGGGTTGTTTGTGGCCATCCCTGCAAAGCTAATCCCTCATTCCCACTGGATCAGAATTACTAGGAGATTATTCCAAACAAACACAAGAGAGGTGCCAAGATCCCCATTCTTTGCCCCTCTCAGGACATCGAAGATGATTTCGCAGGCTGGACTCTTTGCTAACCATGTTTTTGGTTTTGAAAGCACTGCATTTATTCCACTTTCTGAGCTGAAAATTTGCCATTCTTGTGCAAGCCAAATTCCTGTTGAGATCAGGGAGAGATTTCAGAGCATGAGGACTGTGGGATAGAAATACTGACATAATTAGGTCATTTATTAACCTTTTTTACACTTCAGCTTAAAAAACCCCACAGGTGAGCTATGGGAAAAGCAAGAGAGTCCTCAAAAGATGAAAACTGGCTGAGATCTGTGAGAGGGATTAAGGTCTGGTCACCAAACCCAAGGGGCTGGCAGGGCCCTTTGAGTTTATGTGCAGTGATGAGACATGAAAAACGGTAATTTGGGTTGAATTAATAACTGTGATAGGTTTGTCCAGGACATTTTTCCTGATAATCCAAGTGTCTAACAAGGACATTGTGCTGGTGGCTGGACTGTACCAGGGCACAGACCTGCCTTTCAAAGCTGTTCCGACACGGACATTCTGCTCTTTGTAACGTTTGGGTCGTTGTCAATCACCTTGGAGGGTTTATTTTTTTCTCACATGCTGAGCTGGATCTTTTCTTGATTTCAAAGTCCATTTTGGTCTGCTTTTCAATGGTTCCAGCCCCTAATTAAAACCCTGTTGTTAACCTGTAAGCAGTTGGACAAAGCCGGACCCGAATCCTGAATTTATGGCCAATGTAGTGGATAACAATTCCAATGGTTCTCTGAAACTGTCCTGCTATTCCCTGTCATCTTGTACTTTAACTACTGAGCCCAGTGGATGGAGGTACCTTTGAAATCAATTCTCAATATTGCCTTTTCAAACACCTGACGCTCATGAAGGGGAACATCCTTGTGTTAATCTTATTTGAAACCTATACAAGACAATTAGAGAAATTGTCTGGTTTAATCGAATCAGGGATTTTGCATATAAATAAGAGACAATATTCTATGTAGGGTCTTTATGTAGGTGCATTAGGACTCACTCTGGCTCCGATGGCCTATGTTGTCCCCATGATTGTTTCAATCCTGTGGTATTGTTTGGTTGTTTAGAGCTTGTTGGTTTTGAATGCTGTACATTTTTTTACTACTGCAATCCTAATGTTTCTTCACATTCTTGTACAGTTTCACATTTGATGTATTAGTCTGGAATTCTGTTAAAAACATGAACAAAAATGGAAATGATATTTCTTTGGAAGTGTATTTTTACTGTATATCTAATTTGAACTAGTTGAACATACTTCTTTACATTTTGCATGATAGGTGTGTAGTTCATTTTTTAAGTATGAAAGAGACTTAAGAGTAACTTAGAACGAGAATATAATGAAACTATACAAATATGGAAATACATACAATGATTTGCTACTTTTTGACTCAAGAAACTTTTTGAAATACATTTTACCTAGTTTATTTAAGATAATGCAGGTATTTTGTCTTTGAGTTCCTACCTGATACAGAATGTAAGAGGGGAACACACACTAGAAGAACTTTCACGTCACCACCACACTGGCCTTTTCTTGTCAAAGAGAGAGAAAGGACATTTGAATTTAAGAACACTAAATAAACATGTTTTTATCTACATCAGAGAGAGATGGGATTGCTGCAAGTGATATGTAATCACAGCTTAAAATTTATTGACACTATTAATGGCTCCATTTCAGCAAACTCTTCCCTGTAACAGGCACAGCTCTGCAGATGTATTTACACAGCTTGTTTACATGGCACCACATCAATTTATTACATTGTAAAATCCAGCACTTAACAGGAAGTGACATTTTTGCAACAACCTTTAGGAAAAAAAGGAAATAATTAAGCTTTTCATTAAAGAGAGAAACCTATTCTATGCCCTGCACAGTTTAATGCAGTAGCTATGGGGAAAAAAAGTGGCAGCCAAAACAAGAGGGACACAAATATCTGGAATGCAGGAGGTAACTCTGTGGTGACCTGGTCGAATTGGTGAATCCCAGAAATGCCTCTCTCCACATCCAGGTCCAGGGTCATTAGAGCTGGGGAGCCACAATGGGTCTGCAGCACTCAGACAGAAATATCCACGTGTTTCTCCTGAGTGACACAAACTGCCCAGGCTGTTCCCCACCCACGGACAGCAATCCCTGGGAATGATCATTGCTTGGTTCCTGTGCAGAGACAGGGAGAGGATCCTCAGGCTTCAGCAATTTAAAGTGTTCCTAGGAAAGGGTTTGGATTTCCATGGGCAGAGCAACCATGGCAGGAGCTGTGGGTTCTGTGGGGGGGCTAAAGCCTGGTTTAATTTCCAATCCTGTCCCAGGCAGCTGGAATGATCCCTCCCCTGTGCTGAGCTCCACCAGCCCCTCCCGGCGGCTCTCCATGCACAGCTCTGGCAGGTCCTGCTGCCTGTCCTTGCTGGCCACAGGCAGCTCTGAGGCCGAGGGGCTGGTTGTGTGCTGGCAGCTCTGCCCTGGGGAATGCCCCCTGTGCAGTGGCAGCTGTGCTGGACCCTCCTGGCCGAGTGTCCTGGCCGGGCAGTGCCCTGCCCACGCCACACTGAGCTGCCACTGTGCAGGGCAGGCTCCTGCCCAACCAACCCCCCGACACAGACGTGCCCCACGTGTCTCACCCTGGCTGTGGGAAGTGCAGACATGACCCTGGTGTGCACAGCCCCCATCTGGCCCCTCTGGCCCCTCCAGCCCACAGACACCCTGTGTCCCAACCCTTTCCTTTGCCTTCCCACATCATTCCCGTGGGTTTCAGCAGGCATTTTTTGCCATCCTCCTTCTGGAAATGAAGACTAACAAAAGACATACTCTGTAATATGGCTTTGCAGGCTGTGATTGAGCAAGGAACTGATGCCAAGTCTCATGGGGAAGTCTGGGGAAGGATTCTGGGAATGTAGGGAAGAGCCATTTCTGAAAGGCCAGTTGGCCACCCACAGACAGATAAGAGGGTGAACAGACATCATTGCTTGGACCAAGTCCTCAGTGACCTCAACTCTTGAATCCAGAGCATCTGAGAAGTTGTCAATTGTCATATAAAACTTTATCATTTCTTTTGTAATTATCCCAGACAGGCAGTTCCAGGTTTCTCACACTGCAGATCCCGGAACATCTTCTGTTGGAGCACAGACTGTGCCTGGTGGATTTAACCCTGCTGACCACGGACTTGCCTTTGTTAGTTCACTTGCACAGATCCCTCAGTAGTAGCTCAAAAGCTTTTACATGCTCTTCTGTTGCTGTCTGATCTGACCGTTTCTGAGCAGCCAGCAGACAAGTGTGAGCTGCCCACGGACTGGGGAGATGAGATGTTTCATACCAGGAGCTTGCTCTGCTCTTTGAACAGAGGCTCTCCCCTCCAGCACTGTCTGCAGTGCTCACTTTCATCTGGGCAGGGCTCGCAGGAGAGTCCTTGGAAGGGGCTGCTGCCCTGGCCAGCTGCTGCTGCCTTTTGGAGCTGATGTTCTGCCTAAAGAAACCAGTCATGGATGTTCCTACCACCTCGTTCAGTCAGTTCTAATTAATGTAGACCCAGAGTTTCTCCATTTCATACCCATTGGCACTGACTCCTAACACCTCACCCAGCACACTGAGTGGCAGCAGAAGTCACACTGTCACTGGTGCTACAGAAATCAGCCCAACTACCCACCCTCTGAGAGGATTCTTAACATAATGAAGCCCATTTGTGGCCTCCATTTCTCTGTATGTCTTTTCCAGTGCTGCCCTATTGTGCCTACAGAATTCAGGAATCCATGTTAGATTAATATAAAAGCTGTACAATGCTCTTTTCTGTGATTCTTTACTCCTCAGCTCCCCGAAAGCAGGCAGCTCCTACTCATGTTTTGTGCTCATACTCTCTTTTTCTGTCTCTGTTTTGTCCCAGAGATTACAGATTGTGCACACCAACACCCACTGGCACTGACAGGATTCTCCAGAGTCCCTTCTGGCTCTTCCAGCACAAAAGAGGAGTCTCAGACAAGACACTGGCAGCTATTTGTAGAATTCCCTTCTCCCCACAGACCAGCTCCAGCCCCTGGGGATCCGTGGTGGGAGCATGAGGTGTGTCCCTGCCTCTCACCTGAGGGCACCGTCCCTGTCAGCTGCCCTGGAACAGCCCAAAAGCTGCGCTGCTTTTACGAGAGCTGCGTAAAAATATAACCCAGTTTAATTCTAGTATTGCACGGAGGGTGATGCCAGGTATTAATGGGGAGAATGTGTCTCTGGCAGGACTCCAGGTATTTCTGTGCTCTCTTTCCGTGCCTGTTGGCTGGAGCAGAGGCCAGGGCAGGACTCCTGCTCTGCTCCCGCCGCAGCCGCTCCGTGGGAGCTGTCCAGGGGTCACCTCACGTCACTGCGGGAAAGGGCTTTGAAGTTCCGAGTGAGCAGTGCCAAACTGGAGCACAATGCAAAGGAAGTCATTGCACTTCCCCTGGGAGGCCGTGAGAAAACGGCCCTGAGCAGAGCAGTGGCACAGGAGTGTGGCTCCAGCCTCCCCTGCAGCCTCCCCTCCAGCCCTGACCACAGCCCAGACACCCCAGTTCCATTTTTTGGGAGCACAGAAACCAGGAGCTGCCACACACGCACTCAGGGATCTGCAAGAGGTGTGAGAACACACCAATAAATCCCACGCACAGACTCGGAGGAACTCAGGGTGGAAGATGCAGAAGGGAATCTCCCTTTTCAGGAGTGAGACAGTAGCTCATGTGGTTGGTACCTGCAGGTGAGGGAGCACAGGCCTGGGAAGGGCAACTGGACACAGGCAAGGCTGAGAGCAAGGGCACCCTGTTTTCCTTCTCTGAGAGACAGTAGCAGTCCTAGGTAAGGATCCATTTCTGTGTAAAACCCTCTGAGCAGGGTTTGGGAGGAACAGCAGCCCAGAGGTTGGGAGTGTTGGGATAAGGAGCAGTGACCATGTTGGAGGCAACACCATCACCTGCCACGGGAAGGCTTTTTGTTTGAGGAACAATCTCAGCTTTGTGCTGCACAGGGCAGGGAGAAAACTGCCTCTGGTGTGTGCAGGAACACCTGAACAGCCCTCCCTCCCCAGCCTCTCCCACAGCACCCCTGGTGTCCATGGCAGGGGAGTGCCAGGGCTGCACATCTGCCAGAAGGGTGAGGGAGACAAACTCTGGCCATCACACACACTGCCTTTGTACCCCAAGCTGCTCTTTGCTGCTCTGAGCTGGCTCCCTTCATTAACTGCCTTTACACAGCAGTAGATCTGTTGTTAGGTGTGAATCATGGACAGGGAGACGTGTCACTCACTGCCCCAGCCCCACACCAGCCTGGCTGCTGAGCCCCAACCCCACAGAGCCTGAACAGGAAGCTGTAAGCCCAATCTTTCCTTTTACAGAGTTTGATTTGGGGTATGTTTCTTATCTTGGGGAGTTACTGAACTGTTGAAAGTGACAAAACCAGATGCCATAAAATGCATGGAAAATGCAGCTGGACTGAACCTCAAGTATTAACAAAGCCAATTCCCTCGGCAGACACTAATCTTACACCTTCAAACCCAGGAAAGATTCAGTTAAACTCACAATCGTTTTATAGTCTCTGCAGAACCATAGCAGCTTAGGGATCCTTTGTTATTCCTCCATAAAGGGGAAAGTTATAGTGAACGTGCCCTTCTTAAGTTGGGTGTTCTTAAATACTCACGTTTATTGCTCTGCAGTTTCTCTTTATGTGTGCAGGGAGAACAAGAAAACACCTCGCTGCACAGGCCTATTTTTAGAAACGATTAAAGAGCCCTCTGTTAATAACTGGTTCTCCATTTGCATAGCTGATCACTGCTAATGATCCGGGTAATGGATCCATCAGGGAGGCTGCAGTGTGGCGGCGCTGGGGTGTGATGGGTGGTGCAGGGGGTGTGTGCAGGGCAGGCACAGCTCTGGGCAACCCCCTGGTGGGGCAGACACACAGACCTGCCTGTTCGGGTCCCCTGTGCCAAACCTGTCCCCTCTCCCCTTCGTTTGCAGAAATGGGCTGAACTGGCCCAGCTGCAGCAGTTTTTCTGGATTAACACTAAGTCTCCAGGTTCTGCTACTGCTGAAAATTCTTTCCCAGAGCTCCTGTTTTGGACTTACAGAGGCACAGCACCTGGACCCAGCCCATGCTCAGCTGTACTAACAGCTCCTGAGAACATTTGGATAGAGCGATAACAAGAAGTAAATACCTAGATAACAACAGAGCCCCTCTGCTTTATTCTCCTTACTGCTTCTGGACACAGACCAAGACTAAAAGCATTGGTCTCCAACACCTAATTCTGGGGGTTTATTGGGTGACTCCCTGATCAGCTCTGTGGAGTAGCCGAAATGCATTAGGAGGTGATGGCTGACTCAGAAGGTCCCAACANAATCCACAGCCCCAACATGCAGCCCCCAATCCACAGCCCCAACACACAGCCCTAACCCCAACCCCAGCCCTGGAGAGAGCCCCCAGCCAGGCAGGGCTTGGCCTTGGGCAGAGCAGGTGGAGCTGCCTGCGGAACCCTCGTGTCACCTTGAACAAGTCCTGCAGGCAGAGCCAAAAAGCCTCGAAGTTTCCTCACCAACCCAACCCAGACAGAACAAACCACCTTGGGTTCGTGCCTGTAGTAAACTTGGTTGTACAAAATATATTTTTAAAAAGCCCATCTCTGCTATTTATGTGGAGGGATGAATGAGAAAGGAGTTTATGTGTTCTTGATGTGGCATCTGGATTGTCAAAGCATTGGATTAAGTTGGCTCCAAGTAAAGGTCTGAACTAAAAAAATAACATAAAAGGATTTCCACCATCACAGTTCTGCTGTTGCAGAGCTCAGCCATACATCCATGTGTAGGAAACACAACACTTCTCCTGCAAGCTGAGCCCTGTGCATCTCACAGGACATTAATGCAAAAGTGGGAGAAATCCAATCTTAATCTTCCGGGGAGTGAAACACTGATACAACATGTCATGCCCTGTCATCACCTGTTGCTAAGGGTTGAGATATTCCCAGTGTCAGAAGGAGACTGTGAATGAGGAGTGCATTTTGATGAGTGCTGAGGAGGGAGGACTCTCAGGAACTGTTGGAAATTCTGCTGTTTCATAGAGTATAAAACGCAGCTGACCCGAAGCAGTGGATCAGCAGAGGCAGCCTGGGGTGCACGCACTGGAAACATCTCCTTTGGAGCTACACACACATTTAGCAGCTGCCAGGCAGGGAGGAGAGCTGAGCCTCTCCCAGCCAGCCCTGCTCACAACCTGCTGCTGCAAAGGCCAAATCGGGGACTCCTTCTCTGGGCTCCCTGGGCCCAGATGGAGCATCTCCTCCAGTTCCTGCTCTCCCACACTGCCCACCCTCTGTGCCGCTGTCTCACCTCCTCCTGCCACCTCCCCAGTGCCACCTCCCAGTGCCACCTACTCGCCCCTGGCCCTCGGGCTGCTCTGTGGCTGTGCCCTGTCCCTGCACCCTGAGGAAGGAGCAGAGCAGCACGTGGTGCCAGGCTGCTTCCCCAGGGCCTGCCTGGTGGTGAAAGCACAGCCTGCCCTTGAATCCTCGTGTCTGTGGGCACCGAGCACGCCTCGTGTCTGTGTCTGTGTCTGTGGGCACTGAGCACCCCTCGTGTCTGTGTCTGTGTCTGTGTCTGTGTCTGTGTCTGTGTCTGTGGGCACCGAGCACCCCCCGTGTCTGTGGGCACCGAGCACCCCCCGTGTCTGTCAGCACTGAGGACCCCCCGTGTCCGTGGGCACCGGGCAGGGCCAGCACAGCTGAAGGGCTCAGAACTGCGGGCTCGGCGAGTCTCATTTAATTCCGAGAGCGGCGCTGCCCGGCTCGGCCCCACCCACATGCCATTTCACGCCTGATTTCTCCTCTGATTTCTTTGGGGAAAGAGAGGGAATTCGAGTGCATGTAATTTGGGTTAACAAGACGCATTATATGCAGCCTCATTCTTGTAAAAACTTTCACAGGGAAATCACCCAACCCATGGAGAGAAAAAATTCTCTCCTTATTGTAATTTTTCCAAGGCTAATCAAACTCTCACCATTATCCTATTGATCACAGGGAAGGTTTGATTTTCCACCGGTTGCCTAGTTAAGGTACAGTAGCTGTTGCTTGGCTTACTCCATGCTGTGAGTACAACAGAGATCAACCCTCCATTTCTATGCTCCTTTTTGTCCCTTCCCTAGATCCCTTTTCCTTCAAAGCTCACCTGCCTTTTGCTTTTGTGGTGCTCTACCTGCATTTTGCCTTCCCCCACATCCGTGGAGCAACAAAAGGTGAAAAGCTGGGGTTATACAATTAAAATTGTCAGAGTAAGAATGGGGAAAAGCAAAAATCCTGAAAACAGGAGGCAAAGGAAAAGTTAGAGGTGAATGTGGCATCCCCCAGCAATTTGGTCAGACGGGCTCCATGCCCGGTCCCTGTGGGTGTGAGGGGCACAGACTGGACCAGCAGTGCCAAGGTGTGAGCCCTTGGTGGTGGTGAGTGCCCAGCACTGGCACTGAGCGCCCGAGGGCTGGCCCTGCCATTGTTGCCACGTGCTCTGCAGCCCCCAGAGCTGCCGGCCCTGCCCAGGGAAGGCTCTGCCTCGGTCCCAGGGTGTGTCCCCTCCCGTGGGAGCAGCTGTGGGCACAGCCACACAGAGCAGCACTCCGGGGAAAGGGGCAGGCTTGGCTTTGCTCCCCGTCTGAGGGTTCCTTTGGATGTGTTTTGTGTCCCTGCAAGTCACTTGGGAGTTTAGGAGAGCCAGAGAGAATAGCTTTTTCTGTCATTATTTGATAAGCAATACAGTTCCCTTTGACCCTCTCCCCTCTTCCCAAAAAAGAAAGACCAGCTCAGCATTGTGTTATTTTTCAAAGCCTTTACAAATTAAGACAGTAACATGGAAATCCTCGTTGGGTTTCAGTTCATACTTCCTCCCATGCTGGGCTGAAATGGGGATTCTTTTGTGATGGCTGTGCTGCTTATTTTTTTAAAACCTCCTGAATTTGGCACACTGCCCTACTTTATTTTCTTTCCATTCTCTCGTGCTGCTCCCATTGGGAGGCTCATTCGCTTCTAATGCACAGTGTTATCTTTTGCAAGTTGAACTCTAAATCCCCGTGTTGTTTTTCCTTGCTTGTTATTCAGGTGCAGGGAATGTTAATGATGTCTCTTTGGCTGGTGGATGCTCTGGCTATGTGGCTTTAATTATTTTTAGTAATGTATTTTATAAAGTAAATTACAGATAAATGTAGATTTTAACGACAGCTTAGAGGTGGCACATCTGTGAGACTGCACGGGCTTTCATTTGGGGTGAAAGGCACAGGAACAGCTTCCATAGCAGAGGGATGTTCACAGCTGGGACTGGGAGAAGCTTTGCTGAAGGAAAAGCTCCCAAATGAAAACTGGCACCTGATCTGCAGAGGGCAAGGGGCAGAACAACCTGCCTGGCAGTGCTGGGCAGTCCCAGGAGGGCACTGGAGGGGTCTGCAGGGGCAGTGCTGGAGCTGCAGGCTCTGAGGAGGGGCCTGCATTGCAGGGCACCTTGCCAAGGCCCCCGTGGGCTCCACCATCGCTCAGGGCACTGTGAGGAGGGTGGCAGGACGGGCAAGGCCCCTGCTGTGGTGGTGCCAGCGCAGCCCGTGGCTCTGTGTGCTTGGGGTGTAGCCCAGACTGGGGGGCTGTGAGGACAGCCCTGCCTTCCCCAGGGACATGCCTGGGCCAGGGAGGGAGAAGGAGAAATGTGTATTGGCATGGAGAGAGGCTGAATTTCGCTGAGTGCTCTGGACTGAACTCGGATTAGAGGATTTAGCAGAGGAAAATACATCCTGGTGTCTGTAGTTTGTCTGTTGTTTTATTGAACCGAGAGTCCCATGTGAGCCATGCAGTCAGCAAGCAGTAAAATCATCCAACAATGCCTTGGAAACAGTTCTGTCTCTGAGCACTGCACCCCTCGGGCACTGGCTGTGCTCAGAATGATTTCCTTCATCCCAGGAGTTCCTGTTACCTTGGACAACTCGCAGCCAGTGCCCAAAATAAATAACTAAAGCTGGGCCGTGCTTGTGTTGTCGCTGCCTTGAGAGGATGAGGCTGGAAAACCAGAGGATGGTTTTACACTGGCAAAATCTCCAGGCTGTTCTCACCTTCCTGAGCACTTGTCCTTCATTTCTATGCAAGAGACATTCTCGGTTTGGGGGATTCTTACCAGGAGCTTGTGAGAGAAATGTTGAAAAGGGATTTTTCCAGGTTGCCTTTCCCATCTTCCTGCTGCACGAGCTGCAGGTGGTGGAGCTGCTGTTTCGGCATTTCTTCTTCAAAAGCTCCATCACGTAATATCACTGAGATCACAAGGAGATGAGCAGAAAAATGGCCCTATAGGATTTTTGTTAGAAAAGGATCCATCCATAAAAGATGAAAGGTTAAATTGCTTTTAGAAACACAGCAGCATTTAAACAGGTGAGGATCCTCGGAATTGGAGTTTGGATTCAATGCAGTGGCCACGCCGAAGGGCAGGAGAAGGCCTTTCTTTGGAGGGAAATGTCACACTTTAGTGTTAATAAAATGTCTAGTGCTATAATAATAATGATAGCAATCAGGAGCCTTTATTTTTCACCTGGCAGGGCTGGTTCATGTGTGTTTTTTCAAAGGTACCTGCAATTCAGGAAAGAACAAAAAAAGAATCAGGCCTGCATTGACTGAAAAATATCAGAGTGGAAGAGCAGAGAGCCAGAGCAGCCCAAGACTCCTGAGTGTTGCTGGGGAGATGAAGAGTGCTGCTCCCAGGTGGCAGGACATTTTCTTCCTCAGCCTCTCAGATGTTGCCTCCTCACAGCTGTGTTGTAAAGACATCACAGGAGATTTACAATCCTAAAAGAACATACAATGAAAATGTCAAAAGGGAAAGGCAATTGCAAACAATAGTTTTGCTCTGGACTGGCCCCCTCTCCACGCTCCTAAGTGGTGCTGTAGCACAAAGGCAATGAGCACACAGCATTAGCTACTCTTGCATCTCTTGTATATTTGTCAGGTTTGATGTGTCAGAAGTTGGTGAACAAAATCTGTTCCCCACCTGTGCAGGTGTCACTTACAGCTTTCTGTGGGAAAAAGGAAGAGCAGGAAGCATTGGTCTTTCAGGGCAGACACTGACACTGGAGAGACTAACACATAACACAGCAAGAGGCCTAATTACTGATTGTCTGTACACACACAATTGGAAAAATATAACTTTTCCTGCTCAACTTCTTTTCCCTGCTAACACTGCCAGTGCATTGCTCTGTCTGCTCCATTAGTCTGACTGCCTGTCTCTCTTTCATGGAAATACAATTCACCCCGACACAAAATCGCCCAGCCCTCTGTCAGGATGTTTTGGGCTGTGACATGACCATGGTAGTGCCACTAGCTGTGAGTGTTTGAGCCCTGCAGCTCCCCAGAGCCCTTGTTTGTTGGAGTTACCCCAGAGGGAGGGCAGCAGCCCCAGCTCTGGGCTGGAGTGCAGCATCACCGTGCCCAGATGTGTGGAGCTGACCCAGCACATCTGCAAAGGCCTGCTGTGCCCTGCACAGAGCTGACAGGCTGCAGGGACTGTGCTGCCTCAGACTCTGCTCTCTGCCAGCTGTGTCTGCTGGAGCATTAATATCTGGACATTAATATTAACACCAGAGTAGGGATCACAGAGCCCAGCCCAGGGGCTGAGCCTCCTGAGCAGTGCCTGGAGATGCAGCCACCAGCACAGACTCACTGCAGCGTCTGCTTTAAGGGATTCCTCGAGCGTGGATGTGCTGCTCATGCTGGCCCAGAGTGTGTTGGTGGGGAAGGTGCCAGCTCTTGTCAGTCACTGGTGTTGTCATGAATTAGCAGGGGCCACACAGGGGACAGCCATACGTGTCAGCCCTGTGAATGAGCACTGGAGCAGGATGAGAATGGGAGGTCCTGCCGAGGCAGAGTCCCAGGGAGAACAGGAGCTGCTGTGGCACAGGGAGGGAGGGCCCTGCTCACCACCGTGCCCCAGGCATGGGCAGGCTCTCCCCACGGCCCTGGTGCAGGTGTGGGCTCAGCCCCACTGGCAGCACTGTCCCTGCACAGCTGGGCATGGGAGGGTTGGTGAGAAACGGGGAGTTTGTGGATATTGGGAGAAATAAAATCAAGTGGCTCAGGTCAGTGAGTGTCCCAGGTGCTGGTATGAAATTGCCCTGTTTGTTTGGGTGATGGAGCTGCTTCTGTCACCCAGAGCTGGAGGCTCCAGGGCACATCTTGGCTGGGTGCCCCAGAACACACAGGCCTTGTTGGGTTTTACAGCCAGTTAAACTCTAAATGCATTTCTGAGACAAGCTGACTCACCAGTCTCCTCCACCCCTCCGGCTCTGCTTCCACCAACTTGCATGATTTTGTCACAACTGTTGGGCAATTCCTGGTTTTTCTTGGAGCCCAACTGCTGGACTTAGGCACTGTGTGAGCAATCATAGTGTGAACTTCAGATAGCAGGGAAAAAAGAGCTCCCAGCACTTATTCACACTTTGAAATTGTTGATGTTTGGTGCTCTGAGTTACACTCTTGGGGGTGAGAGACTAAAGTGTTTGCAAATGCATCAGTTTTAAAGGCACTTATTTATAACAGTAAAAAAATCTCAGACTTTGGTAGGAGTTGGAAACATCAGGGCAAGCCTGATGAGAATAGAACCCCTGTGCAGCCGTGGAGGGGACTGTGCTGCTCCTCTGTCAGCAGGTGCCCCTCTCAGGCACGGCCGGGCTGTGCAGTTGGGGCAGAGCAGCACACGGTTCATTCTCGGTGTGTCTCCAGCACAGCCCGCCTGGCTCAGCGCTCCCGCTGCTCATTCAGCAGCAGCACACTTGGGAGAGCTCTGCACTCATCTTCTGCCAGGGGAACGGCGCTTTCGGACTCATTCTGCTCCAGGATTTCCTCGGGAAAGAAAAATAACGCTGTGTCTGCCCAGATTTGTCCCGTGCTGCACATGCAGCTATTTGTGTATGTGGGTCACAAATTCCTTTGCTTCCTGCTCTCCTCTGGCAGGCACATGGGGAAGATGTGGAACAAACTTACACCCCAAAACCAGAGGCCAGGGAGGGCTCTGCCCCACACCTGGAGGGCTCTGCCCCACACCTGGAGGGCTCTGTGCCATGCAGGGAGGGCTCTGCCCCACACCTGGAGGGCCCTGCCCCACACCTGGAGGGCTCTGTCCCATGCAGGGAGGGCTCTGCCCCACGCCTGGAGGGCCCTGCCCCACACCTGGAGGGCTCTGTCCCACACAGGGAGGGCTCTGTCCCACACCTGGAGGGCTCCTCTCCACAGCCCATGACATGTCCAGCTGGGCCTTAACCAAACCCACCCTCTCCTCGCCTTGCCAGCCCCTGCCAAACCTTCAGTCTGGTTTCACCTGGAGCTTCGGTGCCTCTTCTCTGCCTCACTCTCACCAGCAGTTTCTTTGGGAACTGGAGAGGCTGAGGCAAATAATAGATACAAATCATGACCAAAGAAGAAATGATTGTCATTGCAAAAATGTATTTATTAATGATCTTCACATAATTCTCCAGGAGTGATATTCTGCAAGACAGAATTGTGATAGATTTTCACCAAATGGGAATATTTCCCTCCAGAAATGTGTAGCATTAAAGGGAGTGAAGAAGCTGAATGTGTTTCCTCCAGTCAGGAAAATGACGGATCAGGGACAAGAGACAATACATTAGTAAACAATATAAAAAATGTACATTTTGTCATTTTGTATTCCTGAGTTATTCTAAATCTGTGAATAAATCGAGAGCTTAAAGTCTCTGGAGCTGTTTTGAAGTCTCTTGCTTTCTATAAATATTGCATTTGCCTCAAGTAAGAATTTCTGACATGTATTAAAAAAATATACATTAGTAAAGCTTATAAAATAGATATTTGGAATGCTGTTATTGTTATTTTTTATTAAAAATACAGTTTAATGGAACAATTGAGATCTACTTCAAAGTGTCAAAATTATTTTTCATGCTTTCCCCTCGTGTTCTTTGAACTCTCTGGTTGAAGCTCTAATTTCCTCTCTGGTTTTGCCCTGTTTGAGGCAGTGACTCCCTGGCTCAGCCCCTGCCCTGCACTCCCTGTGCTGCTGCAGGGGATGCTCCTCTTGGGTCTTGGGGCAGCTGGGCAGGATCAGCTGTGCTGGAAGGTCAAACCCGTGTGGTGTGAGGGCAGAGGGGCAGTGCCACCTCTCTGGGGTAGACCTGGGCACATCCTGCAGCTGCTCCTGGTGTTCTCGGGGGGTTTCAGGGCACAGCCGATGCCCAATGCGGGTACAGGGGGTGCCCCTGGTGAGGAGGGGTCTGGAACACACTGGCAAAGGGCTCACTGCAAGGAGGGGGTCCTGGAGGGCGATGGCACCTGAGGAAACAGCTCCAGATTGTATTGCACCTGTTCCACCAGCCTGCCCAGGAGCTGGGGGTCATCCTGAGCTTGGGGCATTTAGTCCAGCTGAAGCCCAGAAGGGTTTTTTGTGTGGCCCTGACTGAACTGAGCTCACCTCCAGCAGAGCTGTGCTGGCAGCTCAGGCCGCCACACCATGTCCTGAGCTCCCGACCCTCATCCCACATGCACCTGCCATGGGCAAACAGCACAGACCTTTGGGATTTCCCTGCCACCAGGGGGAACTTCTAGGGATTCTCTGGAGAAGGCAGTTCCAGCGTTGGTTCCAGAGACACACACTCTGACACTGGAACTTGCAACATCCAGGAGCAGAACAGAGTCAGGGAACAAAACACGAGGTAAATGAAGAAATGCAGCTGCAGTGACCAGAGCAGGGGAGGGGGAGGCACCGGGGGGTTCTGGGGGTGTTTCCTGCGCTGTGTGGCACCAGCCTGAACCACAGCAGTAATATCAAAGAGCTCCTCAACTTATTCATAATTAGCAGTGGGAACGCTCAGGCTTCGCTTTGTGCTCACAAAGGACCAGGGTCTGTGTTGAAGGGAACTGGAACTCTTTAATTAACTGCTTTCTAGAGCTTTCCTTTGTTGAGGTTTGCAGGCTCTGTGCTGCCTGGCTGATGGACGAGCCCTGTCCGTACTGGGGGGCACAAGCCTGTACTGGGGGCACAGCCTGGAGGGGCACAGCCTGTACTGGGGGCACAGCCTGGACGAGCCCTGTCTGTACCAGGGGGCACAGCCTGGAGGGGCACAGCCTGTACTGGGGGCACAGCCTGGACGAGCCCTGTCTGTACCAGGGGGCACAGCCTGTACTGGGGCACAGCCCATACTGGGGACACAGCCCATACTAGGGGCACAGCCTGCACTGGGGCACAGCCCATACTGGGGACACAGCCCATACTAGGGGCACAGCCTGCNGGGACACAGCCCATACTAGGGGCACAGCCTGCACTGGGGCACAGCCCATACTGGGGGCACAGCCTGTACTGGGGGCACAGCCCGTGCCAGGCAGGGCAGGACAGGGCAGGGCAGGGCAGGGGAGGGGAGGGGCAGGCAGGGAGGGCAGGGCGGCCCCTGCCAGGGGACACTGCGCTGCCCTCGGGCATGGAGGGAGTCCCAGAACCGGCCCCAGCGCAGCGACTACACCTGGCGGAAAATGGCGGGAAACTCCTGAGGGGCCGATGCTGACCGCGTGTGCCCTGAGGGGAACGGAGCAGAACTCCCTGTGGCACCTGAGGGGAATGGAACCCTCCATGGCACCTGAGGGGGACAGAACAGAACTCCCTGTGGCACCTGAGGGGAATGGAACCCTCCATGGCACCTGAGGGGGACAGAACAGAACTCCCTGTGGCACCTGAGGGGAACGGAACTCCCTGTGGAACCTGAGGGGGACAGAATAGAACCCCCTGTGGCACCTGAGGGGAACAGAAGCCGCTGTGGAACCTGAGGGGAATGGAACAGAACCCCCCATGGCACCTGAGGGGGACAGAACAGCCCTGTGTGCCCTGAGGGGAATGGAACCCTTCATGGCACCTGAGGGGAATGGAACAGAACCCCCTGTGGTATCTGAGGGGAATGGAACTGCCCTGTGTGCCCTAAGGAGAACAGAACCTCCCCATGGCACCTGAGTGGAATGGAACAGAGCCCCCCATGGCACAGGTGTGTCCTGAGAACAGAACTCCCCATGGCACAGGTGTGACCTGTGCAGCACCAGGTCTGCTGTGGGCACCGTGTGAGGAAACATCACCCGCAGACACTCCAGGTGAGGCTGCAGAGGGCGCGGGGGCCGCCTTGGGGCCGTGGGGCACGAGGGGTGCCGGGCTCGGGCACAGGGGCTGGCACAGCCATGGCAGGGATGGTGGGGTTGGCACAGGGGCTGGCACAGAGGCTGACATGGCCACAGCAGGGACAGTGGGGTTGGCACAGGCCCTGGCACAGCCGCAGCAGGGGCGATGGGGCTGGTGGGTGTCACACCGGAGCGCTGTGGGGACCTGCAGTGCCACAGGGCCAAGGCTGTGGGCAGGGTGGGCCTTGGCACGGAGCTGAGTTGAGCAGCACTTCAGTGCTGATCTAAAGCGTGGCATTGGGAAGGTCCTGTCCCTGTGTGCTCTGCGTTCCGTCAGCGTGTCCTGGCGAGCTCCTGGTGCCCTCCTGGCACTCCTGGGCTAGCAGGAGCAGCTGGCCAAGGAGCTCAGCACCCTCGTGTCAGGGTGCACAGGCACAGCCAGCAGACATGGAAACCCACATGGAGGTTGTCTTTCTCTCTTTCAAATGCCAGAGCAGGCTGTGTGGCACAGGGCTGGTGTGGCACAGGGCTGGTGTGGCACGGGGCTGGTGTGGCATGGGGCTGGTGTGGCACAGGGCTGGTGTGACACGGGGCTGGTGTGGCACAAGGCTGGTGTGGCACAAGGCTGGTGTGGCACAGGGCTGGGCCAGGGCTGTGCAGGTGCTGGGGAGAGCAGCCTAAAGAAAGGATCAGCAATGTGCCACTGCCCTGAAATCAGGAGAGCTGGACAGCCTGCCAGGACTCTCAGGAGCCTCAGTTTGATCAGGGGACTCCAATGTGCTGATACCCACTTGATTTCTGATGCTTTGACACAACAAACCTGCACCAGGGCACTGGCAAGGGCGAGTGGAGGGGCAGAGATGCTCCTCACGCATTTCTATGAATTGCATCATTATATTTCACTTAGTTTTTATCCACTGCCCACTTGAATTAGTGACAAAGGATTTCAATGCTGGGCATGCAAATTCAAGCAAGAGCTGCTATTGTTTTTTCAGATACCTGTCAGCTCCTCTTACTCACCCCACCACGGACTGAATGTGAAAGCAGAGGAGCCAGGGCTGGGTGTTCCTGGCAGAATGATAGCTGACAGGCTCCTCACAGGCTCCAGAGTCAGAGTCATGTCTGACACAGAGGAACATGTGTTGGCAACCTTGCTTGAGCCACATTTCCAGAGCTGTAAAGAAACTGGAGCATTTCCAGGGGGTGACAGAAAAGCTGCTGTTTCAGGCGAGAGCCAGAGGCCATGTCATTGTCATTCTTCTCCTCTGTTTGGCAATCTGCTCAGACTCCTTGGAAGAGCACCTGAGAGCATTTGTGGGACAGGAGAAGTAATAAAAGTTAAAGTGATGGCCCAGTACTAGAAAGAAACTTATTAATGCAAGGTTTATGGCTACAAAGGAGCTGATGCCCAGCATGGGCTTGTTGCCATTCTTTGTGGGGCAGAGCAGTGCTGCTGGGGCACAGTCTGTGTGGTGGAACACCACAGCAGGCAAGGGGAGATAACTTATTTATTTGTTCTTTGGGAATCTGGCTGTGGTGAGCACTGGTGTCCTCTCCACGAGGGGCTGGTTGTCCTGAGTGTGCTGTGAGTGCATGGCGAGTGCTGCCAGTGGGACTGTGACAGACGGAAAGATCCTGCTTAGTACCAGTGATTCACAACGCTGTGCTTTGCTCAAGATGCATCTGGAAAGCTTCCCAGATTATACATCTGCCCCTTTGACACTGAAGCAGCAGTGCAAGTTGGAGGCCAGGAGGAACAGAAAACAGATTTAGTGCAGGCTGTTCTTTGGGGCAGGGATTGTCTGTCTCCATGCTTGGAAAGCAACTGGAGAGCTCCCCCAGCCCAGAACAATTCCTAGAGCCATTGCAGTAGAGCTGGGTGCCAACACACTGCAGGTGTGACTGGGGTCTGGGGGAAAGCAAGAAGCTCCAATGCTGTAACTGAGGCTGGGGCTGCCCCATCCCTGCAGGGGCTCAGGGCCGGGCTGGACGGGCTTGGAGCCACCTGTTCTACTGCAAGGTGTCTCTGCCCAGGGCAGGAGTGGAGAGAGGTGGTTTTCAAGGTTCCTTCCAACTCAAACCCTTCTGAGATTACTATGATTATTTCATTTGTTTTGTTGTGATACAATTTGCAAGAATATGAATTTATTTTTAAAGCAAGCCCAGCTCAGGAGTGAGAGCCTTGCCTGAGCCTTGCTGCTTAGGAAGGGGAGACCAGAAAAGTTCCTTATCCTTCATTGTCCAGAGTTTTGACACAGAGCAACCTGCCCCATATTAACTTTTGCATTTCTCATCAAGATGCAACAGACTTTAAATAGCATGTGCATGACTGACTCTTTTTTTTTTTCCTCCTATGGAGGCTGATATACAAAGTACCTCAAGTGGCAGCTGTCACCAGTGAGGTGGCATTTTTCTTCACTGAGGCTGACAGCAGCTGTCCAGGAGAAGTATGAATGGAATGAGAATGACATCATGTTTATTCAGGAATGACATTCCCAGCCATGGATCAGTGTCAGCAATATTTTGATAAGTTTTAGAATGCGAAAACATTTCTTGAAATGTTCCCTGATTTATCCTTTGTAAAATACACAACACAAAAAATAATTGAAGAGATTGCAGCAGGACAAAGCAGGGCTTGCCTACTGTGTGTTTCCACGCAGTGTTTTATCCGTGCTGGAGACAGTCCAGAGGCACCAGGACTCAGAGCAGCTTTAACCCTTGCCAGCCCAGCTGGTTCACTCCACAGACTTTCCCTCTGCTGCTCCTGGCCCTGCTTGGGACTCAGCATGGTGGATTTCATGGTTGTCAAAGACAACAAGTGGCCATGAAGGAATTCAGTCAGCCAGAGCAAAGGAGGTCTGGACTAGCCTTTAGGATACTGGGGCAAAAGTAGGAACAATGTGGCTTGGCTCCTTACAGTGGAACTAATGAGACTGGTATGTTAAATACATGTGGATGGTTCAATCAGGGTTATCAGGTGATGTCTGATGAGGCTTTTTGTGCCTGGCTGACTTGGGTGAAATCTGTTCTGCTGCTACACACTGTTCATCCTGAAGCCTAAGGAGAAGTTTCCTGCACTGAGGACACAACTGGTTGGGTTTGAACACCTGAGTCCCAAAGGCCTGAAGATCTGGTTTTTAGGCTTTGTTGTATCACTTCTTGTGAACTGTCTTACCACAATGGTACAACTTTCCTCCCTTGCTCTTATGGTCACACTTTCTGGTCTTTTTTTTTTTTAACACCTGAGCTCCTTAATTACATTTTTGGTAACATGCACACATGGAGTTCTGGTCCTTTCCAGGTCCAGGCCACTCTCCCCAACCAGATTTCAAGCAGTATTAGACAGCTGGCGGGCAGGGCCATCCACACCAGGAGAGAGCCCAGAACGAGCCCTTGGCAGGAACTGCAGCACAAGCTGCCACAGAATTTGTTGTTGCTCTGTGACATTAGCTAAGAGCTGGTTGGTGGTGTTGTTGTCAGCAGGCTCCAAAGTCAGTCCTGAGACACCTGCCTTTGCAGAGTCCTGACTTGCCCTCTCGTGCCTCTGTCAGTCAGACACTGCTGGGAGTGCTGACAGGCCAGGCAGACAAATGTTTGTCTGAATTTTCGTTCTGTCTGTGAAATGTGAAGATTTGTGTGTGTCTGCCTAGTAAGAGATGAAGCAGAAGGACATGTGAGGATGATCTCACTGCAACTAATGCTAGAGCTGAGCTGAGGAGAAACACACCCAGTGTGTGCCAGAGTCAGATGTGCAGCCAGGGGTTAACTGAGCATCTCCAAACGTGCTCCTGCAGTTGTGATCTCCTCATCCTCTCTCTCACCTCCAGACTTGGCTCTCTCATGGTATCAGATTCAACAGGGCTATATTTAATTTGAGTTCAGCAGAAGGGCTTATTTAAATATACACTTTGGGAGTCACAGTGCCTTGGCTCGGTGTGCAAGGAGATGACTGTGTGGGAGCAGCCGGTGTCTGCAGAAGGGTGGGAGGAGGTCACGGCGAGCCCTGCGAGCAGCTGGTGCCAACAGCAGATGGGCACCTTGCCCTGGCCACAGCCTGCTCTGAGCAGGGGTGGCTGCAGCCAGCCTGCAAACACGTGCTCCAGATGATGGAAAACACTGCAGTTCAGCACAGGTGAGAACTCGTGTGGTGCCTCGGCCCTCAGCAGATCATAGAATCACAGAATCACAGAATGGATTGGGTTGGAAAAGACCTCCGAGATCATCAAGTCCAACCCTTGATCCAACCCCACTGTGATCATCAGCCCAGGGCACGGAGTGCCCTGGGCTGGTGATCACAGTGGGGTTGGATCAAGACATGGTGGATTCTCACTCAGTGCCACATCCACAGAATCACAGAATGGATTGGATTGGAAAAGGCCTCCAAGATCCTCAAGTCCAACCCTTGGGCCAACTCCAGTCCCTTTACCAGATCATGGCACTCAGTGCCACGGCCAAGCTCAGCTTCAAAACCTCCAGGGATGGGGAATCCACCCCCTCTCTGGGCAGCCCATTCCAATGCCTGAGCACTCTCTCTGCAAAGGATTTTTTTCTGCTCTCCAACTTCAATTTCCCCTGGCACAGCTTGAGCCCCTGCCCCCTCAGATGTCAGGGCAGTCACCTGAATGCTTGTGTGGAGCTGACCCACCCACCCTGGGCATGCCCCCCGTGGGGCTGGGCACCAGCACCACAGCTCCTGGCGTGCCTGTGCTGATGGCTGAAGGCTGGAGTGTCTCTGAGGGAGCTGCTCTCCCCCTGATTCTGAGCTGTGCAGGGTGTCAGGGGCTGCAGTCAGGCTGGAAGGCAAACCATAAATAACCTACACAGGAGGAAGCATTCCAGGGAAATGTTCCACTGACCCTGAAGAGGATTATCAACAAACTGAACTGATTTTGGCTTCTCTTTTGTAGGGTGTTTCACACTAGTTTTTAAATCTCAGACTTAAAAAGAGAAACATTTTCATGCATTGTCGTTTGATTCACATATGAAATGCCTTTTTCTGACCTAAACTACACCATTATCATGAGCTCATTTTTAGTTTTGACTAAAAGAGGAGTTGTAAATGCAGAATATTTTGTATCCATGAATTGATGCAGAGTATATCAGAAATTCCTGTGTTACAGGTGCACATGTTCCTTTTCCCCTAACAGAAAAGAGGCCTATTAAAGAAATACACAGTGTTCATCCAATTTACCTTTCTAGACACACAGCTTGGGGAGGCTGGAAAAGAGCCAAAGCAGTGGCTACCAGCTCTGCCTTCGTGGCCACCAAGTTAGCAGAGTGAGAGGCTGTTTCTCTGGTTGTTGAACGAGTCTTCCGTGAACCCCAGGGGAAGCTGCTGTTCCATCAGCACAGGCTGCCCTGCTCTGCAAAACAGAGCACTCAGCTGATCGCTTTGCAGCCACATGTTAAACATTCGAAACAATTCATGCATTTAAACTGTGCATTTTGCTCTCTCAAAACTTGCTACTCTGCAGCGTTCCACAGATCTTGTTTATAACACATTCATCTAAAATTATCTCAGTGCACACAGCACCCTCCTATAGAACAGATGCTGTGTAACCTGCAGTTCTGTTTTGATCTCAAATCGACGTGTTTAAGCTACTTGTGTGAATTATAAATTGAAAGTAAACGAAGAAAATGGAATTGTGTTTTTTGCCGTGACGTTTCCACAGTTCAATAGTTCTGTTCATTTTAGAGTGCCTTTCTGGTGAGACACTTGCAGTCACTATTTAAGGTTTAACTATTTTTGTACTTAAGGATCTTCCGGGTTATCTTAAAAAAACCTCTATAAACTAACCTTTCCCAGCAACACGATTGAACTTTTCCTGGGTATCTTCTCAGTTTGTTTTTTGCATCACTTCTGAATTTAGATGAGATTTATATACAAGAGACATTTTCCTTTGTAATTAGCCTACTTATATGTCTTCATGCATCTTGAAAGGATGGCTGAGTATCTCAGGAGATTAGCACTTGCATCCTGGGGCCTTTTCATAGCTGAATCACTGGTAATCATCCTCCCATAATTATTCATACTTATTTACTATTTATATTCCAGTAATTCCTGGAGGGATCTCCCAGGCTGGGCCCGGTGTGTGAGGTGCTGTAGGTGCAGGGATGAGCTCTGTGGCTGTGCAGGCCTCCACACTGCTTGGTGAGTCTGCCCTGCACAGGGACACTGCATTTTGCAGCCCCTCTGAGCAGAGAGGACAGAGGATGGCTGCCCTTTTGCTCCTCTGCAAATTCCTGGCTTCTCAGGCCTGACAAGATGGTATTTTCCCTGTTTAGGGACTCTGGAAAAACATTTTTCTGCACAGCTCTGGCATTGTAACTTGATTTTTGAAGCCTCAAAATATTTGAGTTTCTTAGGGTCTCATTTTTTCCTAAGATGGAGAGAAACTGATTTCCCCTCCCTGAACATTCTAACAGAGCAGCATCTTTTCACTGCCCCTCTTAAAAACATCTTTTGGACACAAATGTGTCTTTATAAGAACACTTCATGTTTCTATGTAAGAACGAAGAGCTGAAGCAAGGATTGCTTTGAAACAGAAGCTTCACATCCACTTTGCCTTCAGTTTTCACCATGGGAAAGTCATGGCTACAAATGCATAATCAAAGCAAGGGCAGGAACAAGCCCTGGACTGGGTTTCCCCAAGGTTGAGGCATTGCAAACTCTTTGCCTCTTTAGGGCCCTGCAGGGTCCCAGAGGTGTCTGTTGTTCTCCAGCCTTCCCTGGGTTTGTCGGAATCGTGTTTCCTGTCTCCTCATCCCTCCTGCACTGAGCAGACCTGGCAGCTCCTGGCTGTGATCCTGACATTGCTGGGGGCTCGTGCCTGCAGCTCTGTGGGAATGAGGGGATGAAGGTGAGGGAGGAGAGGGAGCCCCTGCAGGCAGTGGGGAAACTACAGAAACAAATACCGGTGCTGTGGCCAGAGTTGCCACCAGGTGTAAGGCAAGCCAAGAGCAAGGAGGCAGCGGCAAGAGCCTGCTGTGGGCACACAGCAAACAGGTGGTGCAGACACCCTGAGCAGCCGGGGGGGCGGCTCCCCCGGGGCTCCTGCCCCAGCCCTGTGTGCTGCACGGCCAGGCCCTCAGGGAGGGCATTGCCCAAGGCCAGGGGTGCAGCTCTGCCTCCCTGCACACACACAGGGGTCAGAGCAGTGCAGAGCAGGGGGGGCTGCAGGCCCTGGCTCTGCTGGTGTGACCCCATTCCCAGCCCTGCGCTAGGGGCAGAGGGGCTGCATGAACGGGGTGGGACTGGTGCAGCCACACTGAAAGGGATGTGCAGGAACTGCCTCTGCATCCAGCACAGAACTCCAGAAGGACCATGGCGGGTGAGCAGAATGTGCATTTTCCTGTTGGCTATTCTTTAATTAGGCTGTTGCTGATACTGACATTGTATGTATTTTCTTTGCTCTATCTCCTTTCCTTCTTTATTATTTCCTACTTCAGTTTGATGTTGTTGGTATATAAAATTTAAAGAGCTCTAAATTTTTTTAAAGGCCCCTAAAGGGAGCGGTGCTTTTTTGTGTTAAAGTCATTACATGAACACCTGTGAACTGTTGAGTTTAATTGGGCTACAGCTGTTGGGGAGCGAGGGGGATTTATTGGTTTGATTGGCTGTCTTCAGATTGCAGAGTGTTGTCATGCATTGCCCTTCTAACTTGTCTCTTTAAACAGAAGCACATGTGCATATCAGGTGTTCAGGGCCTGGGATGTGAGGGATGGGGCTGTCAGAGCAGAGTGGCTGCTGTGGCCATGTGAGGACGCAGAGGCAGCAGCAGAGAGCACGGGAAAGCTGTGTCAGCTGGGGGAGCAGCAGATGGCTGGGCTGGCCAGGCTGCTCTGCAGGGCTGGGGGTGCTGCCAACTCCCAGAGACATTGCTGAGCAGTGACTGATGGTGCTGCAGGGCTCCTGGGCAGGGCAGGACAGGAAAAGTGGCTTCCTAGTGTGACAGTGAGGTCCTGTCTGGAACATCACAGGTCTGCGTGGACAGTGGAAGTCACGTCAGAACTGCCTCTAATGAGGAGGCAGCCGGTAGGAGAGATGGTAACCAGGGCACCTCTGGGTGAAGGAGTCCTCCTGCTGAGCACTTGGATCTCCTGCACAGTCACATCAGCTCTGCAGGATGTAGAGGCTGCAGGTGTACACAGAGATGGAGCAACCATGAGGGAACCGCCGTGGTACCACTGAGAGCCCCAGGGCAGCCTGTGTTGGGCTCAGTGTTCCCTGCAGAGCTTGGCCTGGTGAGCAGATCCCCCGCCCTCCCTCTGAGGGCGAGTGGGACGGAGTGGGGAGGGCCATGTAGGGCAGGCTGAGCTCAGCTATGCTCTGCTCAGGCCTGCAGAGGAGGCAGCTGCTGCTGTCTGGGTGCTGGAGGAGGCCGAGGCAGTGCCCACCTCCCTGGGCTGCACCATCAGACCCCTCTGGCAGAGCCCACCAGGCAGTCAGTGCCCCTCCCCTGCCTGTGGCACGGCTTCCCCCCTCAGCTGGAAGGTTCCATGAGCTCAAAGGGTGCTCTGCTCTCTCTACAAATCTCCTGTGCCCTGCACCTCTGTGCCAGTGCCCAGACCCCCGTGGGGCTCGGTGGGACCTGGTGAGCAGGGCATGGCTCTGCTCTATTGTTCTGAGTCAGCTCCCCGTGTGTTTGTGAAGGATATGGACAGAGATACCTCTCTGCTGTGCCTCAGGGTAGGGGGAAGGGTAAGAAAATTCCTTTTGATTCCTTTTTTTTCTGTTGTTTTCACACCATTAGGAAATAATTAACCTCCTTAGTGAAGGCATGTCTCCTTTTCACCTGAGTAGGAAAACCTTAAAATATACATACAATATTTTTAACACTAAGCTTAAATTATGCAGTTGCTGCATTTTGATGATAAATATGCAGATGAGAAGATTTCTGCCTCTTTTATCTTGTGGTTCTAACTCTGTCTAAAAACAGATTGTCGCAGTCACCCTAATTCTGAGAAAAACAGCCTTTTGTGCATTGAAAAGCCAAAACAAGCAAGTCTGATGATCAGATCTTCTCTTCCTGGCTGGCATATGTCTGCCATGCTAGTGAAGGAATCACTTATTTCTCGTGGTGATGGCAGTTGGTGCCATCAATTCCTGTCAGCTGGGGAAAGGGATGGGAAGCCAAATTCATACACTGGTGATTAATTCTGGGAGCTCACATGAAGAAAGATGCTCTGAATACCACTGGAAAGCTCTGAGATTGCCCATTCTGCTGCAGTGCAGATATATTCTCCACAGATGTGATCAGATAGCTCCTGTCTTTCTGCATCCTGGGCAGAGCCCTGAGTGGGAAGCCACTGGCATGGGCCCTGGACTGTAGGTGTCCAGGGCAGGCCAGCAAAGGTGGGTGGGTTGCAGGTGTTGGGGAAGGCTGTGGAAGTCACTCAGCAGCAGATCTCTTTTTGCATCTGTGCTTGCCTCATTCCTTCAGTTTTGGAGGCTTTGGGCAGCTGGAGGAGGAGGAGGCCACTGCTCTGTCTGGGGAGATGGGGCTTTGGAGAAACTGCTCCCATCGGTTCTTCTGCCCCTTGTCCTGCTCTTACTCCCCTACTCTCATATATGCATGCATACAGTCATTTTGTCTCCAAAGCAGAATTGGCTGTTTCTCTACTTTTTGCTCTTTCTGGACACAATAAGAATAATTTCTGGTGCTGCTAATTACAAGCAAGAGCGAGTTATGTTTGTCATCATCATTTGCCTTTTCATGAGCAGACTGTGTTGTCACTGGCCATCCCTGGGCTGGCCCCTCACACCTTGAGCTGCAGGGGTGGTGGTGGCAGGGCTGCCGGGCTTACCCTGTGTGTGACATTGAGTACAGGCCCCAGCAGCCACCTCCTGCCAGAGCCAGCCATGTTCCTCCTCCTCCTCCCCAAACCAGGAAACTCCCTGCGTGTCTCTGACAGACTGTAAATGAGGGCAGGAAATTTGGCAAAGCATGATGGACAGTACTGAGCAGATCTGGAGCCTGCAGGCCCAGCTCCCAATGCCCTCCTTCCACCACTGTAGCCTGATGTGTTTCTCTCGGCACCTGTCAGGTTAGTGCTGAAAACACCTCACATTTCATCAATCAAGGAGAAGCTCCAAAGCTGGGCCAGACCAGAACTCCCACAGAGGATGGGCTTGGTGGGGCCAACTGGCCTGGAGTTCCCTCTGCAGAAACCCCCGGAACGTCCCAGTTTCCAAGTGAAGGGCATTACATCAAAGAGGTGGGGAACCAAACAACGCTGTCTGCAAGGACTGTGAAACTTTGTTCCCAAGCAGAGTAACTTCTCGTTTGACCTGTACATATCCCACAGTCAAACATGAAGGGCTTTGGACTCTAATACCATCTGTGGGAATGTGATCCCTTGGCCAGTTTGCAGCTGTTCAGCACTCTCTCAGGATACACTGGAGTTGCTGAGTTCAATTGACCTGGGCAGCGAAAGTAAGTGTGAAGGGTTTTAACATTGATCTATGAAGGTTATGGTGTTCATAGGCAAATAAACACTCCTGGGTTATGTTTTCTTGCACATTACATTCTTTTGTTTTAGGCTGAGCAAAACTAGTGAGAAAGAACAGAAGGCAAGTCCCCATGACGGCACAGGGAGTGTGTCTGTGCACACATGTCTGTCAGTCTCTTGCAAACGGTTGCAGACACTGAAAACAAAAGTAGTTGTACACGGGAGAGTTCTTACAGTCATACAGATGGAAAATAATGGGCACTTGTGGCTTGGGCTGCATAATCCGTACAGACTCACACCTTCAGACATCTGAAAATACATTTTCTGATCTCCTCAGAAGACCCCCCATTTCAGGCTGTTGGGTAATGAGGGTGAGTCAGCCACATTAGGGCTTCTATTCATCCTATTTCATTGTGCTTAAGCAGTGCAATAGCTACTGGAATTGTACAGGCCATCTCTGCACCAACTCAATAGCACTGCTTATTTCTCCATCTCTTTTTAAAGCCTGTGCCAAAGTAAACCTGCTGGGGTTGTACATTGGTTTTCTTTTCACTCCATAAGCTGCTCCTTTCCCAAGGAGCACAGCACCTTGCTGCTAATCGGCTAATATATACAGTATAAAGTGGAACTGTAGGGGATTCTGCAGAGAATCTGCCATTAGATTTATATGGTTTTCTAGTATTTTCTTGATTAAAGAGTTCTGTCAGAAAAGCAGTGGTCCTGGGGGCAGCTTTCCTTGAGGGCCTGTGAACAGTAATTCCTCTTCTTAGCGCCCGGATCTGGTATCTCCTTTTCTGTATCCCCAGCCCTGCATGTTTAGCACATTACAAGTTCTGTTTGAATTGAAGTGGTATTTCTGCAGCTGCATCATGTGATCATCAACATTAAAATGGTTGTTCTTGGATTAATAGTTCTTTCTCTACCTTTTGGACTGTAGCTTCCTTTTCCAGGAGGGACGGGAAATCACATCCTGTGCTTTACATTGGCAGCCTTGGCTCCCTCCCAAAAGAGAGCAGAACTTGGTGCTGCTGATGTTTGCAGCTCAGTAAGATTGTTCAGAGAAATGGAGACTGTGCAGAAGGGGGTGAGAGCCCCTGTGATCATGGGGACAGTTGGACTGAGCTCCTCTGCCTTCAGTGTAGCTGTGTCTCCTGGAGCAGAGATGCTGCTTCCCAAATTCCAGTCAGTGCAGAGTGCAGCCAGCTGGGTCGGGGCCAGGGCAATGCTCTGCCCAGCCCTGTGCACACAGCAATCCATGTGCACATGCTGATGGGGCAGGGGCACACAGGGCAGTGGTGCCAGTCACTGCTGGGCCTGTGCAGTGAGTGAAGCACAGCAGGGCAGGACTGTGGGGCAGCAGAGCCTGTGCCAAGCTGGGGCAGCCTGTGGGCACGGGGGCTGCCTGGCAGGCTGGGATACACCTTTACAGGCTGGGATACACCTCAGCAGTGATGGATACACCTTTACAGGCTGGGATACACCTCAGCAGGCTGGGATACACCTCAGCAGTGATGGATACACCTTTACAGGCTGGGATACACCTCAGCAGGCTGGGATACACCTCAGCAGTGATGGATACACCTCAGCAGGGTGGGATACACCTCAGCAGTGATGGATACACCTCAGCAGGGTGGGATACACCTCAGCATCCTTCTGACACAAGGCTCCACATACATTCCTGTCTCTTGGCCTCCAAAGTTGAAACCGAGAGCTGAAGAGGCTCCTCTCGGCATTCAGAGCTCAAGAGACCGTGAATGTGTCTTCAGTCTCGGCATTGTTGCGGTGTCATGTCAGTGAGGCCACTCCAGGAGAGCATGGAGGACACAGACTCTCCCCTTGAGAGGGACATGATGTGTCCTACAGCACAGCCTCTGCCTTGCCAAGGGGCTGCTTCCCAGCACTTAATTTTGATCAGTGCTTCATCTTGTATTTGCTTTTTATCTTTAGTGGCACCAATGCTCATTTGATTAATTGTCCTCAGTATTGGGAACAATCCATGATGGGAGGAGGGGGAGCAGAATAGATTGGAAGTGATGCACTTGGGTATGTCAGCAGAATAACAGCCAGCTCAGCCTTGTTCCCAGTGCTTTGGCCAATGAGTGGCCCTGTCTCTCTCTGACTTCAGTGGGTGGTTTCAAAATTCTTTGCTGGTTTTCCATGTCTAAATCTCTTTGACTATCTGATTCTGACCTGAGGTGGCCCCATTGCAGCACGACCAGCCCACATCTTTGCTGTGTACTGCTGTAGGTGTGACACTCCCACAGCAGTGGAGTGGGCTTCAAGGCTTAAAAAAGCATTTATTGAAAGTTTTGGAATTGCAACGCTGAGAAACCTAAAAACTAGAGCTGGGTGACAGACCATGCAAGGATCTACACTGAAAAGCTGTGCCCTCTTCAAACCAGAGCAGAGCTCAGAGACCACAGACAGCCCAGCTTGGGGATGCTGGTGTTGCTTTAGTGAAACCTGATGAAATGCAACAGGATAGAAAGGAAATGAAAGAGTTTGTACAAAATATAGGGGCAACATATGGCAGGCTGGGGATGGGGAGACCTTGGAGAGCAGTTTGGGGCCGCAGAGATACTCAGCCTGTTTTACAGCACAGCTGCTCAGAACAAAAGAGTCTGTCTGGATGGCTCGTGTGTTAGCTCATGCTGGTGACAGGAAGTTTGGAAAATGTCTAAAATATTGCTCATTAAATGGGCAAGTGCAGGGCTCAGGTTCACAACATCCTGATCAAATCTGTTGGTGATAATGGACACGCTGGTGAGGTGTGTCAGCAGTGTAAGGGAGTGGGTGTGAGCACAGCAGGACCAGGACAGCAAAAGGAAGAAATGTGGTGTTGGTTAAGGTTGCACAGCACCTTTAGGGGAAATTTGTCCAGTATAAATCCATGGAATTGAAAAGGGCAGAGCAGAGAGGATATATATGGATGAGCCACATGAATGGACCTCTGAGTACCTCGGTTTGGATTCTTGGAAAGTGGATCAATATCTCTTTCTGGAGCTGAGGTTCACAGTTGTGAGGAGCAGGTGGTTGTTGTGAGTGTCACAAGCAAGGAACACCCTGACTGTGGTGATTCCCAGATCTAGTGGCATTGCTGTAATTCAGCACTGAGGGTGCCCAATGTATTGATAAGGTGTATGAAAGTGTAATCTAGTAAATAAGTTCTTCTGGTGAAAGGCTTGCACATTCAAACCCCGGGATCAGTAGGACCCACTGGATCTGTATATGTGGGCTGAATTTGATAAAGGGCAGCAAACAGTATCATCAGGGAGGAAAATATTTTGGGTAATGCTTGCAGGATTGTGAGTTTACTCTTTCCTGACATACCTAAAGTCATTATGGATGAAAGGAGTATTTGAGTCTGGGTACACAGCACTGCTGCTGCTTTGAGTGCACAAACAACCCTACTACTGGGGAAAATGAACTTCTGAACTTGGGGTGAAAATGAAAGCTGTTTTGATCACTCTGTGTTACAGTCATGCAAGGGAAGTGCCTCAGAGTTAGTGTGCCCTGTGCAGCAGCTTGGTAAAGCCATTGCTGAGTTCTACATGTGGACATTAAATAAAAACCTATCTATTTCCTATTATTCTCCAGGAATGTTTCCCCTTGTAGCTGATGGAGGAGTTTAGAGCTTTCTGTGAACCCCCCATGGCATTGCTGCCCTTGCAGTCTCCCAGATGCACAGCAGTTTTGGCATTCTGGATGTGGGACATGCAGCCCCCCTCAGCACCTTTGGGCTCAGTGTGACCCAGAGGCTTTGCAGCCCCCCTGCACACAGCACTGCCCATGGCTGAGGCTTCAGCTCGTGGGAAGGACTGAGAGAAATTATCAGCATGGAGGGAGTGAGGACTGCTGTACCCAGCCTGGCTTTGGTCTTTGCTCAAGAACAGATTCAGGACAACAACAGGCTGAGATAAAATACAAATGGCCACTTTGCTAGACAAAGATGATTGCTTGTGTAGAGCTTTGGCTGCTCTTCAATTCACTTCTTTTTCAGAGCCACGCAGTTAATATGTGAGAATCATTTGCAAGATATTGCTGACTTACTGAGTGCCCCCACCTTTCCTGCAGCCAGCACTGAAAAAGTGAGAGTGGCTGGAGGCTCACAGTGATGTTAGCAATGAATAATACATCAGCTGCAATCTGGGCTGCTTTAGCCATCTTATTTGCAGGCTGCAGTTTTTCAGGGTTTTTTCTGGCTCAAGCAATATGATTTTAGTGGATGTGCTGGAATCTTGCTTTGTCCCTTCTGCCATAGCTGTGCCTAGGATGTTTGGAAGTGCACATGAAGGCCAGGAGCTGGCTTACACAGTTGGCAGCTCCCCGTGTACGCCTCACCTCTGTGCGGTGCAGGGTGGCACAGAAACACAGCACGCGGGGAAGGCCCCGGCGGTGCCCGGTGTGTGTCAGAGCCCGCCGCGGGCAGCGCGGGTTCGGGCTGGGAGTTTGCCATCTAGTGGCTACTGGGGTAGGCAATGGAGTCCGAATCAGCCCCTGGTTAACCCGGCCGGTGCCGGCGCTCCTGCTGCTCCCGCTGCGCTGGCCACAGTGGCAGGGAAAGCCGACAGCTCCTCCCCGCCTTCACCTGCTGCTGCAGCTCCCGGCTCCGCTCGCCCTGCGCTCAGCAGCTGTCTCACATTTGAAGGGTCACCTCAAGGCGAAGTGTCAGGCCAACGAGGTCCAGGGCTGGAGTCTGGAGTTTGGAAGCATTTGTGTTGAGGTTCAGCCCTCCAGAGACAGGATCCAGCTCCATAGACAGCCCTGCTGTGCGAGGCTGACACACCTGAGCTTCCCTCCAGCCTCTGCAGCCTCTCATCCTGGCTGCACTTCTCCAAGAGAACCAAATCCTCCACACTGCACAAACTCAGCAGGCTGTTGTTCGAGCCATTTGCCTCTGGTTTGACCTGGCTTTGTGAACGAGAGCAAAGCTGTTGTGTTGCTGTCACTGCCTACATCTGTTGTCCCGAGGAAGTGCCTCTCAGGCTGGTGCTCCAGTGTGTGCTCATGTGTACACACAGCGGAGAGAGACCCTCTCCCTAGTCCCTTTTTAGGGGGAGATAATGTGAAATTGTTTCCTTGAAGCAGTCTTTGCACTGTGGATGTCATCACACAGTGCAGTCCGTGTGCTGGGGGGGAATGTGGAGGAGCACATGTGCAATGAACAGATAGAGTCTGAGTAGAAGGAAGAACAGCACTGGAGTTGTTGTCTCTGCTCCATCCAGCCCTGGAGTTTGCAGGAGCTGTGTTTGCTGACCCGGGTACCTGAGGAGAGGAGGTGCTGCTTTGTGCCTGACTTTCCCTTCCATGATCTCCTGTCTGAATCAAAGCCTGCCTACAGGTGGTGATCGAGCCCCAAAACACTCATCACTTACCAAAAAACCGTCTGCAGATATTTGTTTGTCCCCTGTAGCCAGCTTAGTTACTTATTGATATCAAATGTTTGTCTCACCATGTTGTAATGAAAAGAAAGAGATAAAAGCCCCGTTCTAGCTTGAAGTGCCAAATGAGCTAAGAACGGTGACACTCTGCTACTGTTCTCGTGTGCTGAGATAGAAAGGCATAAACCACCACTCTTTGTACACTGAGGTAGCTTGTTACCCTGGGACGAGGTTGGTTCAAATGCCTGAGCTGTGAGCCAGGAGCACTTACAGTAGTTACGAGACAGTTAAAATACAGTGGATGCTGCCTCGTTATTGGGCATCGCTCCAGGACTCAGCATGAAGGAAGCATTTCCCCCAGGGGGGCTGCAATGGGGCCTAAAGCCAGCAGCAAGGCTGAGGGTTTGCTTTCAGGAATTCAGTCCTAAGGCACTTGTAGAACCTTCTGACAGAACAAATCCCCATCGTCTGCTGTGAGGCAGCGCAGGGCTCCTGGTGTGTACAGAGTCAGCACCAGCTCCTGCCAGGAGCCTGTGCATTGGGGTGCACCTCAGCATCTTCTGGGGGTGCAGGCAGGGGCTCCTGGCAGTCTGCTGGCACAAGGTTCTAGTTTGGGTCCTGCTGCAAGTCGGGGTTCAAACCCCCAGGGGTTTTGTGTGTGTGGGTGTGCCTTGTCCAGCGATGTCCGCAGTCATTCTGAGCAGACCACAGCATTTCAATGGAAGCCACGCTCTGAATCAAACCCACCTCATTGCCCTCCAGGCTCTGTCTCCCCGTCAGACTTGTCTGGATCCCATTAGAAATGTGTTAATCAGAAAAAAAAATGACATATGCCTCTACTCTGAGGTACACATAAATTTAGTGTGACTTTGAGAGAGACCCAGTGCTCCATTCTTCAGCAGAAGGCCTGAGCTCCTGCTGCAAATGCAGAG
Source organism: Sakesphorus luctuosus (assembly GCA_013396695.1). Taxonomy (NCBI): domain Eukaryota; kingdom Metazoa; phylum Chordata; class Aves; order Passeriformes; family Thamnophilidae; genus Sakesphorus; species Sakesphorus luctuosus. The sequence goes on along the minus strand of VWZD01001400.1, from coordinate 12,518 downwards.
AGCTTTGAGATTCTCTTCAAATATGGGGACTCTGGGATGTGTAATATTTGAAATATTTTCTTAGAGGTAGGGGAGAACTGTCGGTCAGGAAAAAACATGCTCCTATTCCTCAGGGTCATGGGTAGAGTGAGCAGTGAGAGCAGAGGGAAGGTTTGCTCTCTGCCTCTGCCTGGCTGTCCCTGAGGCAGAACTGATCTTGGGAACAAGGTGCTCCACTCAGGCTCTGATTGCTGAAAGAGCCCTCACTGTCGTGATAGTGCTGTGACTAAATGCTGCAATATTTGGTGGGATGGTTTTTCAATTCCAGATGCTGAAAGAAATAGCTGTTTGTGCAATTTGAGATCCCATGTTAGAAAAGATATTTTTAGCCTTTGTGGGTTTGTGAGAACATTTTAAAATATGAAATGAAAGCAGCCTAATGGATCAGAAACCAGAAAGCAAAGAAAGAGAAAACAGTGTATCTCTCCTCTCCATCACATGGTTGGTTTGGGGAGGAAGAATGAGTCATTATTTTTGTAGCACATAAAGTGGCCACGCACACTGTGATTACCCCAGTCCCAACCCTGCTGGGGTGCACAGACAGAGCGAGCTGCACTCAGCGCCTGCCCAGGCTCTGTGGCACTGCTTTGCCCTGCCCTGGGAGGCTGAGGACACGGGCAATTCCTTGGTGGGAGGTGGGAGGACACGCCAGGAGCCGCTGGCTGGGGCAGCTGTCCCTGTGAGCCCAGCAGAGCTGGTGGCTCTGCCCCCTCCGAGTGGCCCAGGCCTCTCACGGCTAACCCACTTAGGAGTCAGGAACTTGGAAGAAATTCAATGCTAAGTAGCTTAAGACTCAAGTTTCTCATTTTAATTACTTTGTGTTACTCAAAATTATCTTGCCTTCTGAGGCAGATAAAATCAGAACAAAGGCAGAGACATGGGAAGAGCAAGCTTTTAAAGTTCGAGTGCATGTCGTTTGTTCAGTCTAAGCTCCCCCTGGAACTGAAAGATGGAAGGATCCTGCTGGGCTGGAAAGCACTGTAGTTCATCAGGATAACTACATAATCAGAGGTGGAGGCTTCAGACCTGCTCTGTTTACAGCCAGGGGCAGAAGCAGAATGTTTTGCCCTCTCCTTGGGGTTTAGTGTCTCTATAAGCTGCACATACCCCCCCTTCCTGGCAAGGGGCTCTGTTAGTCAAGGCAGCAGGAATCCTTGGAGGACCCTTTCTTGGACTTAGAGAAAGGTCCCAGCCAGCCCAGAGCTGAAACGGCATTTTAGGTTGTACTTTCCAGACTCATCAACTTCTCCTTTAATTCGTGGTGCTCACAGTTTTAATTTCTAAAATTCTGCCACTTCATGGTCTCCACCTCTGAGATCCCTGTTATCCCTGTTGTGCAATTACTGCGGATCAGAGTTGAATCTATTTTTACTCTCTTGTTTTTCCCTTCAGTTTGCAATGCCTCTGGGAGCGAGTTCTGGGAAGAGTCTGCTTTGGTTTTAAGCTGTGTGGTGCCGCCTCCTCTCCCATTATCACTCTCTGGTTTCAATGGCCCCATTGTGCTGTCTGTTCTGGCACTTTGTTTGCTTTGAAGTGCGGGTAAGAAGTTCCTCGGTGCCTGTAGTTTCTCGCTGTCACTCACATCGCTGCCCTCGTGCCCGGGCGCTCTGTGCCCGCAGCCCGGACAGCCCCGCTGTGCCAGCCTGGCCCTGCCCTGCTCCTCCCACCCGGGCCCGGAGCAGTCGGGGATTCTGCGCATCCCGTGCGGTAGGACTTTGGCACAGGAGACTTTTTCCTTGTGAAATTCCAGCTTCTGCCACTGATCGAGAGACGCATGAAAAAAATTATGACGATGCAAGAAGTGCTGTAAAGCAGAATCGTTCTGATGTAATTTCTGACTGTGTAAACTCTGTCCATCGTGCCTTTCTCGGGCTTTATTGAGTCCCTGCCAGTTTCCTTCGGCTTTGTCTCATTTGCCTTCAAAGTTGGCTTTCCTCAGCTCCAACATACTTGCGTTGCCACCCTCTCTGCAGCCCCTCATCTGCATTTCAGAGCTGGGCAGAGATTCCATCGCTGTACCTGAGGTGTGTCTGCAGTCGTTCCGCACACCTGGCTGCCGTCCAGCCCTTGGCCGCAGCCCGGCCTCTGATCCGGCTGTCAGAGGGAGCAGCTGCTCTGCGGGCCCTTCCCGGAGCGTCCCGTTGTGTCCCAGGTGAAGTGAGATCCCCCCGGCCCGCTCTGCCTGCGCTGTGGACAGACCCGCCAGGTGCCTTCCCCATCCCTGCCTGCCGATCCCTTCCCGGCGGTGTGTCCATCCCTGTGCGCCGCACATCCCGGGCTGGGGGCAGTGCGGTGTGTCCATCCCTGCGCCCCGCACATCCCGGGCCGGGGGCAGTGCGATGCTCCGGCACTTGGATGCGCTGCCGATGAATATTTAACACCTCGATATGAGCACTGGGCTAATGAATTGCAGTTCCAGCACTCACTGCAGAAGCGTCACAAACATAATGGGGACAGAATTTGCTTAAAATTTGTTTTGAACATCTGTGGCATTTTCCTCTGGTTTACTCAGCTCTGGTTTTTTCCTGCATCTTATTTACTTTGGACTATGAAGCTACACTAGCTATTTTACCTTTTATTTTTTTGGCTTGAATAAATTTCTTTTTACTATTCTGCAGACGGAATGATACCACAGACTGTGTTTGACTTACTTCCAGAAGACTTTATATTATTAATACTTTCTAAACTTTTGCTTTTTATTGGTTTTATTTCCACTAAAAGTTGGACTCGAGGCCTACAGCCACCATTCAAAATGGGGTGTTAATTGTGACCCATGTGCACTGAGCAGAATTTAAGAGTGGGATTAGGGGAGAATCAGCAGAATTTAAGAGTGTGGAGAGTTTTCAGTATAGTCTGAGTGCACAAATCCTGCAAAACTCTTGTGGTGCTGATCTCTTCCTGGAAGAACTGCCCTCGGCCTGCACCATCCCCGAGCTGGTCGGCGCCGTGCCCGCGCTCTGGTTTGGGGTGGCAGCCCCCATCCCCCTGCAGCCCTCCCAAAGCAGAGCTGGCCCACGGGCTGGGTGAATCCAGGTCAGAGAGCACGGTCCCTTCACATCTGCTCCGTGCTCGCTGCTGACATTTCCATTCAGCCTGCCTGCTCTGGGCAGCCATGGAGGTCCGGGAAGGGGGGACAGAAACATCTCTCTGCTGGGGGAGGACAATGGCAGGACCTCCCAGTAACTGCAGCTGTGTCGGGGCCCTGAATACAACGGGCCACTCTTGGCAGTGCTACTGAGGTCTGGCTCTTGGAAAGCAGCACTGTGATTCAGCTGTCACTCAGCTCCCAGCAAAGGGAGCTTTCAAAAGGCGCCTCTGCTGCTCTCCTGGAGTAGCAAATATTTCCTAGGCCTGTGCTGCTGAATGGGAGAGATTGCCATTGTCCTCCTTCCCCTCTCAGGCTTGCTGGGCTTGTTCTAAATGGGCCTTTTGCAAGGGAACAATAAGCCCAGCGAAGGGTCCAGGTTGCACATGTCTGAGCAGTGAGAACACTCGAGCACTTTCTCATTGGCTCCTGGGATGTGAAAGGCTGTGCTGCCGACAGGGCAGCGGGTTTGCAGCCACAGCTGTGGTTTGTTTTCTCTCAGGTTGTGCTGCTCTGGGTGGACATCTGCATGTTTCGACTGATTTCCTAGAAAATATTTTCACCCCAAGATTTCCTTTGGCCTCGGAAATCTGTTTGCTGTTGCAGCTCAAGCTCTGTGATATGCCTGCAGTGAAACCCACCAGCCAGGTGGGAGCTGAGTTCACATTGCTCTGCTCTGATAAACTTTAGTTTAGGTTTAGCAGAATGTCCTCAGACTTGTATGTCCTTGTTGTTCTGTGGCAAGACCTCACTCAGGTCTAATTCCAACCTGGCTGAAAAGCCATGGCCTGGGCTGAGCTTCACAGGGAACTCTGGGGCTTGGAGAAGTTGCTCCTCTGTCATCTGTAAGGACAGAAAAGGTACAGTTTTCTTCTTGGAGCATAGAACATTCTCTAGTTTTCCTCTGACCTTCTCATGAAACTTTCAGTGTCACAGAATTACATGGTCCTCTTTGAATATGACTGATGTTATTCCTGCCCTCTTCCCTCCCAGACAAAATAATGATTTTTGTGAATATGGCATTGATTTGCAGGAATGTTTAACTATTTTGAAGCTTTTGTTTATTGTGAAGGAAGATTAGGTCCTACCTAAGGAAGAAGTGGGTTTGGTATCCCATTGGAAGAGGTCTGCTGTAGAGTGGAATACAAGAAAAACTTACCACAGGGAGACAAATATGAACATGTCATGTTACAGTCTTCTCATCTGAAAACTAGAAATAAAGCCATAATGATCTTTGGGGCATTTCAAAAAATGTCTTTTAGTTTTTAATCCCCACCCAGATCCCTAATACAGAATAATGCATTCACTTGCTCCACCTGCAAATATTCCCTTTCCAGGGGGTCCTGTAGCAGTGACCTGTCCAAAGGTGCCTTCCTTAAGCCCCAGGGCCAGTCGGATGGCTCTCAGTGCTCTTGCTGCTCCAAAGTGCAGCTGACACGACGTGCTTTGTGTCTGACCTTGCCTGTGCAGATGCCCGAAGGATTAGAGAACTTTTCAGTGTATATAATCTCTGCTTACATCCTCCTACAAATCAATGTCAGCTTTTATTTAAAAACACTAGCAGAAAAATTAATTCTTTGTTCTTTTCAGGCATTCTGTTCTGATTTTCCTCCTGTGCTAGTTTTACTCCAGTGCAATTTGCACTGGTGCCTCTCCTGATTTAGGCCTGTGTGAGTGAGAGGAGGATCAATGCTGCTTTGCCAAGTGGCTTGGACTGCAGCACAGCCACCCTGCCCCATCATCCCCAGGTTTGCAGAATCGAGGCCAGCCTGCCTGGCTGTGAGTCCGGGGGTGGCCTCCAAACCCAGTGAGGAAAATCTCTTTGGAAGTTTCTGCCTTGCTCATCCCATTTACTGAAACGAAATTTCAAGGAGCTAATCGGGCAGAGAGTGCAAAGGATGAAATGTTAGAAATCAAATTAATGAAGCTGAATCACCAATTTGTGACCTAGAAGACCATTAGGAGTGATCAGAATTAATTAGCTCTCCATTGCGAAGCTTCAGAGGGAGCCGGCGAGCAGGCAGGGACGGGATGGGATGTGACTACCTGGGCTGGTGGGGCAGGGCAGGGAGTTGCCCTGGGCCCTTCCTGAGTCCTGCTCTTTGGGGGCTGTTCAGGGGCATGTGGCTGCAGCTGTGCAGCAGAGGCTGGCCTGTTACCTCTGTGGGAAGGGCAGTCACAGGCACTGATTGTTGGTGAGAGTTTGAATTTTCTAGAGGAACAATACTGACAATTCCCAGGAAAGGTCTCAACGCAGCTCCCATTCTATGAATTTACTTCTTGGACTCAAGCTCAGTGTGCAGGTTGAGGTTGGAAGTGTCCCATGGCAAGTGGACACCTCCTGTGACATCTCGTATGCCTGGCAGCAATGCCAGAGAAACCATGACACAGGATTTGCTGGTGCTTGGCTGATTTAACCAAAAAGTCCTAAACACTTCCAGGGAAAGATGATACCTAGATCAAGATGCAGCTTCTTTCAAAAGCCAGAGTTTTAGGTGGCTCTGGCTGATGGTTGCCAAAATAAACTGGGCATTTGGGATCTCAGTGATACAAAGTCAACTTCCAGTTGAAGTGAATGTGGAAGGTAATACTCACTTTTAGTAATTCTTGAGATTTTCAAAGAAAGTGAATATTTTGCTCTCCATTCTTTTTGGGGGCAGATAGGCAGAAAGAAATACCAAGTCACAATTATTTTCATTACCAAGAACTGCAGTGTTTCTTCTTGCAGCGATAATTTTTTTGTTCTCTAAACTGCCCATGGGAGGACGAATTGGTGAAGAGAAGGCTCCAGTTCCTTGAATAATGCATTGTTTGATAAATGGACTGTCCTATCAGGAAATAGTCCTCTGTATATGATCAGCATTGACATTGCTGGCTGGACAACTTACAAAGGAGCATTTTGAAATTAATTTGATGATTATGAAAATGTCTTGGATCCTTTGCTGAAGGCTAAATAAACACAATTAAAATATTCTTAGTTTTCAATGTGCTTTGTTCAGTTCATTAAGTGTAACTAGAGCTTCCAGTTATCTGCATTTAGTTTTTCAAAAAATTGGAGGGTATTTTTAGAGCAATGTAAAGCTTATTGCTAATTACACCTGGGGGGAAATCTCATTAGATATTCATTTGCTTTCAGAGCTTAAAACAATTCTAATGAGCTGCATTAGTTGTGATAACACTGACTGACTCTCTCTTGTCTGCTCCCCCCGGCTTGTCTGAGGCAAACAAAGCTTCTGTGCAGCCTGGAACTCAGCAAATGTGACCTTGGCCATCTCTGGGGCCGAGGGGGAGGGAGGCACAGTCCGGAGGACGAGGAGACTTTGCTGCAGCAGGGCTGGGAGCTGGCAGTGGTGGGTGCCCCTGCAGCCTGGCTGCTGGACACGTGCTGTCCTGCCCTGGCTGCTGGGGATGTGCTGTCCTGCCCTTGGGGACCAGGGACACTCCGTGTGTGGGTGTAAAGTGGCACACTGAGACAGGTTTTGTGCTGCCTCCAGGAGAGGCCATGAATCCACCAGCCATAATGGTGTAGGAATGATCACACACAGAGCAGGATAGATGGGATTCTTTGGTAATTGGGGACATTTTGGCATTGCAGCTGAGCAGGATGAGAACAAGCTGGCAGAGCCTGCACGTCAGCAGGAAGGAAAGGGCTGGCTTGCAAAGACAGAAACTAATTTTGTTTTAATCTATTGGTCATGGAGTAGAGAAAAGGTAAGTAGAAATATCACGCTTGGCTACTGGCAGGGAGAATACACCTGAGTCAGAGAGGAGCTGTCTGGACCAAAGTTGTAAGTAGAAAGGTGGAAACCAGACTTTATTCCTCAAAGGAAAAGAGAGCACAGAAAACGAAGCTTTCAGGGAGCTGGAGGGTGTGAAGTGGATGGTTGGTACCAAACCCCCTACTCCATGGCTCTCTTATTAAAGAGGTTAAAGGAACTGTGGGTCTAAATTGGAAAGGTTTTCACAGGCACTTCACAGAGCTGAAGTGTTTTGCAGGAGATTCCTCAAAGGTGGAAGGCGGACAGCCTCCCACCATTATTGAAGGAACGACCCAGATGTGCACCAGGGTCTTGCAGGGAAGTTCGTTTCCCTTCAGGTGAAGACAAGTCTTAGAAAATGTTTTAATAGATGAAAGGTGGCCTGTTGAGAAACGCACAGCTTGACCAAAGATAGCCAGTATGGTTTCCGGAAAGGACCTTTTCTGCCTCGCTAACTTTTGGAAATTCCTTTTTTTAGAACATACACTCCTGTCGGCATAGACAAGAGGCTAAGCAGGAGTCAGGAGAGGCTTGGATCTTCAGACAGTGTTTGACAGGGTCCCGCGTCGGAGGTTAATGTCTAAAGGTGGGGAGTTGGAAAGGGGAAGAATTGGCTCACTGATTGAAAATTGGCCAGAGGACAGGAGGAGAGTGGGGAAAGGAGGCATAAATAGAAGCCTTTCAAGATGAAAGACGAGTTAATAAAGGAGCGTGTACTGTAGGAGACTGCACTGGCGGATCCTGGTCTGTCTGATAGTTACAGTGTATGAAAGACTTGGCTGAGGACATAGAAGGCAAGATTTCCTAGTTTGCAGATCACATCAGATTTGGGAGGAGTGGTGGATAATGAGGGATCCCAATACAGGAGACCACTTCTAGGCTTTGATGTGATGACAAACACAGACCCAGACAAAGGAAGACATTTTACAGCAATGTATTGGGTTACTGCTATCTAACTTCTTTTAAAGAGTCTGGGATGGTCATTGGTTTTAATACATCCCAGTAGACTTTATTTCTTGCCGACCTGCTGGAAGAGGCTCACTGAGAATCCACTTGTGTACATCGTAAATTTTATTGTCTCTTTTGGCTGGGGGTGGAACAACTGCACATGTTTGAAATGGCAAAAGCATCTGAATGGAGAAGGGCAGAAAGCAGGAACGAATTAACTGGTGTAGAAGGAATATGTGGAGGCTCCTGAGTTCAGAATAGCTCAACAGGCTTGGAGAACAAACCCAACCCACCAAACTCACATGCACAGTGAAACCCATCTGCCTCAGAATTGCAGTGGCATCTGTCCAGTATGTCTCGTTCCTGCAGGGGTGAACAACACCAGCCAAGATAAAGCCTTTTAGCAGTAAGATGATTCCTCAGTCACACTGCACAGCTGGGAAGGTAATTCTTGTGTCTGCACAGAACCAAAGGGAGGCTGTTTGACCATGAGGGAGCAGATCTGTCAACTGGTCTGTCTCAGCTCTCTTGACTTCAAAGCATCAATGACATTTTCCACTGTCTCAGGGTGAATGTTGTGCTGGTGGAAGGAAGAGGTGTCTGTGCTAGTGCTTAAGTGAAGTTTCTCTAAGGCAGCTTCAGGTGTTTGGAAAGAAAGGGAGTCTTGGAAACCAAGTGCTCTGAGTTTCATTCAGCCAGGCTGAACATCTCCCTGGTGCTCCCACCAAGGCAATGAACAACGTGAGTCCCACCTGAGCTGGGGCCTCCTGGAGATCAACTGACATCAACTAGATCAAAACATGGACCTTGTGGAATGATGTGGAGTTTAATTGTCTGAATATGGCACAGGGGCTGTTCTTGAGATGCTTCTGAGCTTCCCCGAAAACGTCTGTTTTGAAAGTTAAACCTCTGAGTATTTTACATCAACAGTGAAAGTGTCCTCGCTGGGGATTTTCCCCAGACCTGCTCCTCAGTGATTTATTTCTTGTCCTCCAACCAGGCCTGTGTAAATTCCTTAGGTTATTTTTTGGGTACTAATTAACCGTGCAGTAGAAATCATATTATACAACTGGTAATGAGCAAAATCTCAGACACACTCACACACCAACCAAACCTTGGCAAATTGTAATTAGCTCAGGATTTGATACTCTTTTATTCTGCATTTCATTTTTTTTCCTGAGGAAAAAAAAGCCCTACATAATGAGCTCTTTGAACCTAAATCAAACAACATTTTCAGTGGGGACAGGTAATGAAATGTTAGTCAAACCCATTGCAATGGGCAGATCAATCACTGCCTTGTAAGATCTGAAAAGGAGCTCTGAGATAATGGTGGCAGAACAGCTCCTGCTCCAAATCTTCCAGGCCAGGCCTTTGTGGGTCACACAGGTATGGAGTGGGGAGCTCTTTCTTTCAGTCCCAGAGCGCTTGGAAAAGCGAGTTGCCACTTTGCTGAAAGCAATGGGATTGAGACAAGAAAAGAGGCTTTCACTTTTGGATCAAGCCAGCGAATTCTCTGTGCCAAGAGGGAACCTGGAATGAGTATTAAGTCTTGCAGGAATGCTGAGGGAACTGAATATGTGTTCTTGGCCTCATGGCAACAACAAGGGAGCGTATAAAGCAAACAGTTGTGAGCTACTGAGCTCAGCTGTTCACCAGGGAGATGAACCGTTTGCTGGAGCTCCAGTTTCCACATTAGCATCGTACAACAGCCTCATCTATTAGTGCAGTGTGATCTCATGGCTGGGATGCTGCTGCTGCAGCACTGAAGCACTTCCCAAGACACTGACTTTTTAGTTTCTCAGCAGTAAGGCTTTTCAGAAAACAAAATATTGGTCCCCCAAGAAATTCTGGTATTTCAAAATTATTTTTTTTTGGTGCTAAATTGTGATAAAAATCCAAATGTTGAAATGCTACATTGGTCAAAACATCTGAAATATTTCAGTAGGGGAAAACCCTGCAAAACAGCATTACCAAACCATTACCTGTCTCTAATACTGTGGCATCTCTGTGCAATAATTTCCCAGTGTCAGAGATGATATGTAACAATAAAGTATATAGGGATATAGACTTCAGAACGTAGGAACAAATTGTTCAGGCTTTGTTGGGCTGCCCAGGGAGCAGCTGTGCTGCTGGTGGAGCAGCATTTCCTGGTTCTGGCACTCTCTCAGGAGCACTCGGTGTGTCCTGCTCAGCTGGAAAGGCTGCGGCGGGCATGGGCACGGGCACAGCCCTGGGCACCCAATGATCTCATGTTTGGGTTGGCTGCAGCTGTACCCTGCAAGTCTCTTACACTTGCTCTACCTTTGGCATTACCTCTCTCTGTTATTACTGCCTGATTTGGAAATTAAACCCAGGCTGTGATCTTCTGTCATGCGTGTTGGACTCGTGTTTGGATTAGACAGTAGCTCTGATGGGATGGACAGCTATTCCAGGCAGTGTGCTGATTCTCCTTCCTGACAGGCACTTCTCACCTGTCAGCGTGCTGCTTCATCTCCTCCAGGTCCACCAGGACACTTTATCCACCTGCCTGTCTGTCTGTCTAACTCTCTCTCCCTCTCTCTCTCTCCATGGTGCTCTAACAGGACTGCTGAGTGTTCGTGCCTGCTGAGCACACACCTTGGATAACACCATTCATCACCTGCCTCAGCAGCCTGGGCTTTGAATTACCTGAAATGCATAAATGTGCTGCTGCTGGTTTGCTTTTCCCCTGGGGTTCAGATCATTGTGGCTGAAGGTGCCTGTTCCCTGGGGGTGGAAGGAGGAGCACCCCCCAAAGCACCCTCTGAGGAGGGGTTATATCTCTGCTTTCCTCCTTTCTTGGCCAGGATCCTGGTGCAGGTTAATCCTTGAGCTGGGCAGCTTCACCTGTTGTATTTCATTGCCTGGTGCACAATTTGCAAGCCAAATTGATCAGTGTTCACCCAGGCCTGAGCCCAAGTTGCTCGGCCTCTGCAACAGGCCTTCCCTGACACTCAGACAGCCTCGGGGCCTTTACTATCTTTCTAAACACTTTCCTTCTCTCCTGTAGAGCTGCCTTATTACAGCAATAAAAATAACAAGGTCCCTGCAGACCTCTTTATAAAGAACAATTTAGAGCCAGGAGTAAGTGTGAGGATTGGGATGAAAATAGGCTATCACAGTGCTAATGTGATATACAGGTCCAATCCGTGTATTATATTGGTGCAGGGAAGTGGAGTGTCTTGGGAAGCAGGGACTCAGTGTGGGACCAGTCTGGGGGGCTGCAGACAGACAGACTCGGTGGGTTTGAAGGGTCTGTGACAGCCTGGAGTGACTGTGACAGGTTTGGAATGGTGCTGTTAAGCTTAGGGAATGCAAACACCAAAAATCAGATAAATCTACCCAAGAACAATATTAATGTTTAGGTATGTTAGACTGGAACAATGAACACAAAAAGACACCCTGGATCCCCTGCTATCCCCTCGCTTCCGTGGGCATTTTCAGGTCCCTCCATGCCCTCCATCAGCAGCAGCTGGGTTGAAGAGAGACATACAAAAAAGGCAAGAGGGTAAAACCACTCCGGGTCCCACCTCATAGCTCATTTTTTGCTGTGTCCACCCCTCTGATCTGTGTCGTGTCAGATACATGAGGAGACACAGGCACAAAGCAATGGCAGATCAGTTACTGAGCTGGCCCAGGGCAAGGCAGAGCATTAAATGGCTTGCAGGGGTGGCAGGAAAAGGTAATTGAAGCTTTTGCTGGTGGTCTGGGGAAAGAGGAAAGGAGAACGGAGTGGTGTCCCTGATGGAAGAAGTGTTTGTGAACCGAGAACCTGCTGCTGGTGGAACTGCTGTATTCTTCCAAAGGTCAGAAATCCCAACTGGAACATGGAGCAAAAGAATGTGCTCAGCTGCAGCAGGGGCAAGGCCAGCCACACCATGGAGACAAAAGGCAAGAGTGCTGCAGAAAAGGAAAGGATTTTATTCCCAACTCCTGCTTCCTTTCAAATGGAGGGTAAAGAGGAAACTGGCCAGGATTCCAGAGGAGGATTTCAGGCACATCCACTGCACACACTTCTGTCAGGAGGGGAGCAGTTTGAAGGATGGCTCGTGTTACTGGCACGAGCACCATATTCCTGGATTATCTTTATTTTTTCTGCAAACCCCCTGTGTGCATTGGAAGACATGCAAACCCAGCAGCTCCAGTCATCAGTGAGGTGGAGCAGGTAGAATTATAAAGGCTTATTAATAAAAAGTTGCTGTATGAATCACAGCCACGTGTTTTCCCCCTCCTGTTCTACACACCATTTTTAAAATTTTTAAGCTGTTTTTCAGAGGAAGTGAGGTGCTCCTCTGCTTACACCGCCACTGAGAGTGCCAGCCGAGCTGCACCGCAGTGCATCCTGAGCCCCTCTCCTCTGACAGCCCTCGGTGTGAACGGCTCCTGCTCTGCCTGGCAGCTGGAGCAGTGAGTGCTCCCGGCACGGGAGCCCCGGCACGGGGGCCCTTCTGCTGCCTTCCACTGAGGTGTGCTAGATCCCAGGGTTTGCTGTGCAGCTCCGGGAGCGGGCACAGCCCCGCACTGCCCAGTGCCGCATCCGACCCGCAGTGCCCAGCCTCTCAATGCCCAGTCCCGCAGTGCCCACCCCGCAGCACCCACCCCACAGTGCCAACTGCGCAGTGCTCACCCCACAGTGCCCACCCCGCAGTGCCCACCCCACAGTGCCCACC